>JAJJMA010089524.1:0-13155 GCA_023529015.1 Papaver nudicaule
ACTGCATGGACTTTCAAGTTCGACACCAAACATTTGTGACGAGTCTAATATGTGTTTCTTGTTTCGAAACCTTAACCAAGGTTTTGTTAAAACAGAATCTGGATTTCGAAACCTCACTTTGGTTTAGCTATTTGGAAACTTGATTTGAGAACCTTAATTCAGTTCTGGTCATATCTGAACTTTTGATTTCGAAACCTTAATTTGGTTTCTGCCAAACAGATTGTAGATTTCGAAACCTTGATTTGGTTATCTCAGAATGCGTATTTTCGAAGTTCAAACTCTATCATTTTGATTTGTGCTTCAACGAATTAATGAGTTTGATATTCTCAGTTTGAAGTAGATCATCTTCAATGTACAACTAAGTTGTTTGAATCATAATCAGAAATATGGTTAGTCGCTTTAGTTAGTAGACAGATGATTTCTGATCAATATTGTAGGTGATTAGATCTTCGTATGATTATACTACTTGATCAAATATTCATTTGATTATTCATTTGATGTTTTGATTTGAATTCTTGGATATCATTAACGTGATCATCTATATTGAAATCAAGAATTCAAGAGATTCAACATTTTGTTATTGCTCGATGAATCATGCACTGTACTTTAATGGTATATCTTTTTGTATAATTCAGAATGTTTTTTGAACCTACGTGTTCACTTAAGCTTAACACACAAAGCTTGTCCACGTATGTAAGGATACGTTTATGCGGAACGTTGAACCACGTTGGACCAGATCCCACTTCCACCTAGGATCGTTCTGGCCCGTCCAGCAAAGCCTAGGAAGTGATGTCGACATTGTTAAAGCTGATGACGACATTTGGAAGTAATAATACCTTAAAGAGATTTTCGAAACTAAATGACACGTTTTCGAAATGAGCTCTTTCCCAGGGAGCAAATTTGGTAAGCACCATATTTCGAATTAATGAAATATTCAAATATACCTTATGAGTATTATTCGCTTTGATTGCTCTTGGCCAAACATTTATTGAAAATATATTTTCATTTATGAATTATATTTTTCATTAATGTAAAAATGCTAGAATATTAGATCTCATTAAATGCTATGAGTCTAAGTGAGGAATTTCGGAACTAATATGGAAATGTGCTTTTAATGATTTCCGAAATTAAGTTAGCCTCATTTCAAAACTAAGCCTTAGTCAATATAAATAGGAGTGGTATTCAAAAACTTTACAGATAGTTTTCTGTTTGCGCAAGCTTCAGTATATTGCTCGTATCTCCCAAATGGCTTGCTGGATCTTGATGAAATTTAAGATGTTGTAGTAGACATCCATAGGAATCTTTCGGTATAAATCACAGGTCATAATTCGTTTCCAATTGCAAATGGATTCAATTCTCATGGAGCATACCGCACAACAATATCCTGAATTGATCACGAAAACGCCCTTGTATTGTCTTGAATCATGTACTTGGGGTAGAGGAAAGGTCATAACTTTACCGGTTAACGAAGAGGCGGACAACTCTAGCGGTTGAGGGAGAGAGGACGGCTCTAGCGGTTGAAGGAGATGAGGACAACTCTGGCTGGGGAAGATGAGACAGCTTTGGCGGATGAGGGAGAGAGGACAGCTCTGGCCATAAACTTCTTTCCTATGTTGGCTTGGAGTAGTGGACCTGTTGCAATCAGGTTGTCGACGTCGCTTTGAAGAGCTAGGGTTGCTGAAAAAGCAGGGGTATCGAAATACTACCAACTTTTCATTTGGGCTCGTGAGTCTTATGGTAAGATATGGACGATCTCAAAAATCAATATCCAAGTCTGATAACAAGTGATCGGTCAAACTCAAGACAAGTCTTGGTAAATCCCCTGGATGGATTATGGACCAACTCGATGGTTATGAATAACGTACTTCTTGTGTTTGCTTTAATTATATAATCAGAGAATATAATGCGGAAAGTAAAGCACACAAGACACTAGAGATTTTTTTAACGAGGAAACTACGACCAGAAAAACCTCGGGACCTCGTCCAGATTGAACACCACTCAGTACTAACTGTCTACGAACACTAGTCTACTATAAGACTTCGGTCTGAGATGTAGCAGAGACCAACTCCAGCCCTCCAAGCGAATTATCTACTATCGCACTCCGTACGTCTCTAGATCCCCCACAGATCGTCACGCACTTGATTCCCCTAAATGACGTCCTTTACAGGCCTAGGAGTTTCTTTAACCGTTGTTAAAGGCTTATGTCAACAATACCGGCTTTGCAACCTTAATTACTGACTGTATGTCTCGAACTGGCCTCTTCAATTTAACATACGTAAAGTGACTTCCTTCGGATTGCTCCAGGTCATACGGAAATCTACTTACAAGCGGGGGCTGACAAGTAAACCGAGTAAACTATGCCCAACTTGTCTCTACCTCAGCTGTAAAAAAAAAATCACTTAAGAAACTTATACAACTGGAGCTAACTAGGTCTTACAACACCGAGTGCAGCCGTGCGTTGCTTCCTTCAACCTTGTATGTAACGTATCAGTTCTTGAATAACCTTATTGCAGAATAGAAGGACTATGAAATAGACAAGAACGTGATCACGTTACCAAGGTTACAGGTTAATCTGATAACAACCACAGAGGTACGTATCGCCTACTGGTGCTTCCAAACTCTCAAGAGAAGTCTTTATAGTGGTTAGGTAAATCCCACAAAGGGACTGCTACGTAATATAGGATGATTATACCACAACAAGCTTACACTGAAGTGCAAAGAGTTTACGATCAATTCCACAGAGAAACTTCACGTATGCTTGATGCTTGTGGTTTTCGTTCTTTACCCTTCTATTTATAGCACTCAATAAGATAGGTTGCTTAGGAATAAATCAACTAGTTTCTTAACCTACAAGTTAGCAAGTGCCCGTGTAAACGAACTCGTTACTTGGCTTGCATACAAGGAAACTTTAGATATATCTCAATTGAAAATCTTTTATCATTTATCTGTCAACTGATTTGTTAGCTCAAAATCACTTCAAGATAGATATCCAACAGACCAGAGATAATCTTTATCTTATTGACTCATTGAGATTCATTAGATGGACCACAGAAGATATTCTGATAAGTACAAGTCCAACTAAGAGATAAAGGAGTCAGATGTTTAACCCGTGTGAAATTCCCGCAGAAAATCCACGTGGACGGTTTGTGAACCGTCTGTCTGAACTCAGGCCAAATACATTTAATTAATCTGGTGTTCACGTACATGTACGTGTACAGATCAACGTTTTAAGACACAGAAGAAATTTTCGGTGCCACTGTTCACAGACCGGTTCGTGAACCGCCATCACTCAGACCGCTGGAAGTTCTTGGTTGGGCCCGTACTTAGACGTATTATTACGCCCTCAGCTATAATCCATTGGACTCTGCTCTAGAGTGCTCCTTTAGATTCACCCATTTCCTACATGTGATTTGCAAGCAAACCATTGCATTGGAGAGGGCATCGAATCTGTCTCATGCATCTGGTAACCTTAGTATTGTGGGAACAATTACTAACATAACTCATGGTTATGTAGACAAGAATACAAAATCTCAATCGCTATAACTCTACTAAAGTAGCAGACTATTTCGAAAGATAGAATAAGTAAAATATAAAAATTTCCATAAAAGTCATAACTACTACTAACCTTTTGTCGATGAAGAATATTTGATGTCTTCTTTATATTCATTGACTTCGTCTTCAAGGTCTCTACTACTTTGTCTATATCCCAATTTCAGAATCTAAACTCTAGTAGGCTAAATCAAGAATTGTGTTTTGACATCTAAAACTGTCAACCAGCTTGACATACCAATGCTAGTGGGTTTGACTGGACAATTCCCTAACAATCTCCCATTTTTCAATTTTAGTGACAAAACCAATCTACATATGGATTCAAAAGATATACAATAAAGATCTAACCCAGATGTATCTGATTTCTTGAATTCTTCAACCTCTCAATTGAGTCTTGATGTGTTCGTTTAACTCCTGTTAAAAAACTCGTAGCCAACACCACAACATATCCAGCTCAAACAACCATAAAGGTACGCTCGAGCTTACATGGGTTAATATGCTAATCCCACATGTTGTTTGTGCAAAGAGTAAGAATTAGAGCAACTTTAAAGTCCGTGTACCAAAACTTATAAACTGATTCTACTCATTCTTGATACGAATCTCCTCCTTAATCTTTATACCTCTTTTTGCCAGAATGGTATGAAGCCCAATATTTACTCCCCCTTGCTTGATACTTATGAAAAAGTACATAAGTAAGCAATACGGTGTTCTCCTCTATGGTTATGAACCACAAGAACAAGAAACCATATGTATTCTCCCCCTATTTGTCACAAAAATATGACAAACTAGTTGAGACTTATGGTTTCAAGCGTATAGAGATAGTCAAGTCAAGGATGTACTCGCATATCAAGTTTAAGATGACATAACTAGGAAATCAGAATGAGGGTTTCTAAGTTGATTCATCTTTGGAGAAATATAGATACAATTTTCTCCTAATATTCCACATCCACGCTCCCCAAAAAGATTTGTTATTAAGCGCAAGCTCATTTAAGAACTCTCCCACATGTGGTGTTATTCAATAAAGAACAACTACAAAGCCTAACTTGGACAAACAATTTAATATATCCAATTTTCTTTGTTTACAATCTCCTTTCCTTAGCCATTTTTTTTGGAAAAGAGTATATGATTTTTGAGCTTATGGAAACCCTAAAAATCATATAATAAAAAGTTTCTTGATCGTGAGAAAAGCTTAACTTTTGTAACATGACACAACTTTGTGGTATCACCTAAGCAATAAAAGTTGTGTATTGCAATAAGATTGAGTTAGACAACTCAAGTATTGCAAACATCATTAATAATTATCTAAAGAGAACTTTTATTAATGAAGTAAAGTAGTACATGTTGAAAAACTCTAAAAAGCAAGAAAAAGGCAAACTACATTTATTGTGAAGACACGATAGCAAAGTTGTATGACCTCAACTTTTATTTAGCTTCACAGACTCGAGATTCGACTTCATCAAAGAATTGTTCTATAATGCGTGCAGTATTCCTACTATCTTCTTCGGAAAGACCATTTAAAGCACGTAACAATGATGTATAATGGGCACAGCTATTCCTGAAGCGTTGGGCTTTGTCTTCATGGAATAAAGCTTTCTTCCTTTCGTAATCGATTTTATATAGTAAGTACTTCCTCATATAAGCGTATTCATCATTTTTTTCTCTCGAGTTAATAGCATGAGTCTCTGGATAAGGAAACTTTCTGATGTAATCCAAAGTTTATGCAGGAGTCCTCTTTCTCTTGCGTGTAAACCCATCACAGAGCTCAACTTTCACAGCTTCTCTTTTACAACTCCTCATAGCACTTCTTGTAACATAAGTCATCTCTGATTATGACTTGTTGGATGTATGAACGAGATATATATATATATATATATATTTTAAGAGGAGTGTATTTCTCTTTATCTGAAAGACTTAAGGGAATCTTCCAGAAATTGCGACGAGGACGGTTCACGAACCGTTTTGCATACTGAAATACCAAACTCTGACAGAAAGAGTTTATACAATCAGTAAACAAAAATTTCCATGGAGAAAAACTCTTTGGGAAATATGTTTATAGTATTTCTACTAGTGACTTGAACAACCACAATACCAGGAATGAATTCCTGATATCAACTGCATGCCTCACACATACAAGTCATAATGTGAGGATGCATCCCCAAACTGCACTCAAGTAGTTGGAATGTGAGTACTGGACTCACACGGGGTGTTGATTGTAGAGTGGTTGTTAGAGACTGATTCGGGTTGAGAGTTTTTCTTACCCTTTTCATTTCCTCTTGAACTTTACACGTTTTTCAACGCTCCCTTGAATTTCTTCAGGGCTTTGTTCATTTTATCCATGTCGGCTTGAAGCTTATTCACAACTTGTCTATTTCCCTTAAGCAGCCGACACCTTCCTTGGACATGTCCAGACTTGCCACAGTACTGGAAACTCTTGGAAGGCTTTTCATCATGAGTTTTAGTTTTCTCAGGTACACCGTTGTTTTTTTCCATTAGATGGAGGATTGGATCCAGTCATAATGAAAGTACTATTCTCGGTGTATGTGTTACTATTGTACCATAACCCGTTGGTGTTTCCAAAGGCTTTGTGACCAAATAACATTGCTGCTACTTTATCCGAGCTACCAGACAGTCTTTGGAGATCATTCTTTAGGGCATCAATTTCTTTATCTTTAAGTGATAAAGTTGAGGAGAGATCACTACTTAATTTCTCAAGTTCATGATCTTTCAGGAGTTTATCTACCTTTTCTAGATCAGATTTTAACTGAATGTTTTCTTGAAATAGGTCCTCGCTCTTACTGATCAACTTATTAAATTAGATCGTCAGCTTCATCATGCTTAGATCATCGTTCATCTGAAGTATTCGCCATTAAAACAATTTCTTCATGATCTAGTTCAAATTCATGTTGGTCAGACATATCATCGAACGGAGCTAGGAGAGCATTATCCCTTTTATGGTATTCCATACTAGGGCATATGTCTTTCATGTGTCCAAAGCCTCGACACTTGAAACATTGCACATCAGCAAGATCATCCTCATCCTGATCAGGATTAGGTTTTAATGCTGGTAAGGATCCTCTACTCCTGAATCGCCTGTCTCTTCTAGATCTGAGAAGATCTTTGAGTTGTTGTGTAATCAGAGACAATTCAGTTTTCACTTCTTCATTGTCAAGGTCTTCACACTCATCATCCCATGAAATTTTTTGTGGAGAGGAGGTGCACGGAGTGCTTACAGCTTCAGAAGCGATAGATTTATTTTCATCTTTCCGCTCATGATCGAAGATCTTTAGCTTAGCAACAAGGTCACTTCTTGTTATAGTTAAGCCGTGAACTTCTTGGATGTCATGTTTCTTTGATTCGTATCTTGAGGGTAATGACCTCAGAATTTTACACACAGTGTCCCTTTCCGGAATAGCTTTTCCTAAGGTGTGACAGACATTCACTATCTCAGACAATTTGTGGATAAATTCTTCAAAGGTATCATCCTCAAGCATTCGAAGGTTTTCCCAGTCAGACATGAGGTTCTGAAGCCTAGCTTCTTTATCTGTTGTATTCCCTTCGAACACGGTCCTTAATCTATTCCAAGCCTCTTGCGAGGTTTCACATGTGGCCATGTGATGGAAAAGATCAGGTGTTACTGCATGAATGATATCGTTAAGCCCATCATAGTTTTGCTTGGCATCTTGACTTTCCACGTCATTATATGTGCCAATGTCTTTGGGGATAGACTCACCTTTTACCAGGATAGTTGGAGGTGTGTATCCCTTTTTGACATAGACCCAGGTTTTGAAATCCCGAGCTTGCAAAAACGATCCCATTGCAGTCTTCCACCATAGGTAATTTGTGCCATAAAACTTTGGTGGTACGTTACAAGCTCTTGCTTTGTTCCATAACTCACAAGTCGCGATAAACACAAACAGTTAAGCCTTTAATGTGTTTACCGCCCCTGATACCAATTGAAAAGGCAGGGGTACCGAAATACTACCAAAAGTATCGATTTTGAGGTTCACGTAGGTACGCGTACAAAACGACACTTTGGAACTCGGGAGAATTTCCGAGTTTCTATTCCCGTACGGTTCGGGAACCGTCCGCCATTCAGATTAGGGTTTAACTGGACCCGCTGGAAGTTCTGGGATTAACCAGTACTTAGATGTGTTAGACGTCCTCAGCTGTAATCCACTGGACTCTTGCTCAAGAGTACTCCTTTAGATTCACCCATATTCAACAAGTGATTTGCAAGCAAACCATTGCAATGGAAAAATTGTATCAAATCTATATCATGCATTCTTGTAAGCTTAGTATTTCCGGGAACAAATACCAACATAACACATGGTCATGTAGACAAGAACACGATCCCAATCGCTATTAATATCACTACTAAAGTAGCCGACTATTTCGAAAGATAGAGAAAGTATAATAGAAGAATTTCCATAAAAGTCATAACTCCTACTAACCTTTTGTCGATGAAGAATAATTGATGTCTTCTTTGTCTTCACAGTCTTCGTCTACAAGGTCTCTACTACTTAGTATATATCCCAATTCTGAAATCTAAACTCTAGTAGGCTAAATCAAGAATTGTGTTTTGACACCTAAAACTGACAACCAACTTGACATACTAACGCTAGTGGGTTTGACCGGACAATTCCCTAACAATCTCCCCCTTTGTCAATTTTAGTGACAAAACCAATTTACATATGGATTTAAAAGATATACAATTAAGTACTAACCAGATGTATCTTGATTTCTAGAATTCTTCAACTTCTCCCTTGAGTCTTGATGTGTTCATTGAACTCTTGTTGATGAATCCGTAGACAGCAGCTACAACATATCCAACTCAAACAACCACAAAGGTACGCTCAAGCTTACATGGGTTAATATGCTAATCCCACATGTTGTTTGTGCTAAGAGTAAGAATCTGAGCAAAATTTAAAGTTTGTGTATCAAAACTATTAAAGTGATTCTACTCATTCCTGATATGAAGCTTCTTCTCAGCTTTAATTACTCCCCCTTACTTGATACTTTGTAAAAACACAACAAGTAAGCACATGACGTTCCCCCCCTATGGTTATGCACCACAAGAACAAGAACCATATGTATTCTCCCCCTATTTGTCACAAAAATATGACAAAGTAGTTCGAGACTAGGGTTTCATAAACCTATGAGATAGGTTAAGCTAAGTACTCACATACCAAGTTTAAAGATGGTATAACTAGGAGATCCGAACGAAGATTCCTGAGTTCTCATCTTTTGGAGAAATATAGATACACTTTTCTCCTAATATTCCACAACCACGCTCCCCAAAAAGATTTGTTATTAAGCGCAAGTTCAAGTTAAGAACTCTCCCCCATGTGGTGTTATTCAATAAAGAACAACTTACAAAGTCGAACATGGACAAAAACAATTTAATGTTTTCCAGTTTTGCTTTGTTTATAGTCTCTTTTCCTTGGCCAATCTCTTGGAAAAGAGTATATGATTCCAAGTTTGTGAAAACCCTAAAAATCATACAATCAAAAGTTTCTTGATCGTGAGAAAAACCATAACTTTTGTAAATAGACATAACTTTACATCACTACCGAGGCAATGGAAAAAGCTATGTTGCAATAAGATTGAGGTAGACAAATCAAGTATTGCAAACATCATCATTAATAATCATCTAAAAATAACTTTTATTAATGAAATAAAGTAGTACATGCTTGAAAAAAAGCATGAATAGGCAAACTACTTATAGATATGAAGACACGACACTAAGTTGTATGACCTCAACTTTGTCTTCACAATCTCGAGATATGACTTCATCAAAGGAATCATCTAGAATATGTGCATTCCTAGCATCCTTTTCAGAAAGGCCAGTTAACGCACTTAACAATGATGTATAATGAGCACAGCTATTTCTGAAGCTTTGGGCTTTGTCTTCATGGAAAACAACTTTCTTCCTTTCGTAATCGATTTTATACAGAAAGTACTTTCTCAAGTGTGAATATCCATAAATTGTTTCTCTCGAGTTAATAGCATAAGTCTCTGGATCAGGAAACTTACGGAGATAGTCCAAAGTTTCTGCAGGAGTCCTCTTTCTCTTGCGTGTAATCCCTTCACAGAGCTCAACTTTCACAGCTTCACTTTTACAACTCCTCGTAACACTTCTTGTAGAATAATACATCTTGTTTATGACTTATTGGATGTATGAACGATATAGGAGTGAGTTTTAGTTTATATGAAAGACTTAAGCGAATCTTCCAGATTTTGCGACATGGACGGTTCGGGAACCGCTTCGCAAACCAAAATTCCTGACTCTGACGGACAGAGTTTATACAGTCTGAAACAAAATTTCCATGGAGTAAACTCTTCTGAAAATATGTTTATAGTATTTCTACTAGTGACTTGAACAACCACAATATCAGGAACAAATTCCCGATATCAACTGCATGCCTCACACATACAAGTCATAGTGTGAGGATGCATCCCCTAACTGCGATTAAGAAGTTGGAGTGTGAGCACTAGACTCACACGGGGTGTTGATTGTAGAGTGGTTGGTAGAGACTGATTCGGGTTTAGAGTTTTTCTTACCCTTGTCATTTCCTCTTGAACTTTCCACGTTTTTCAACGCTCCCTTGAATTGCTTCAGGGCTTTGTTCATTCTATCCATGTCGGCTTGAAGCTTGTTTACAACTTTCCTATTTCCCTTAAGGAGCCGACACCTTCCTTGGACATGTCTAGATTTGCCAAAGTACTGGCAACTCTTGGAAGGATTTTTATCATGAGTTTTAGCTTTCTCAGGTACACCTTTGTGTTTTTCATTAGATGGAGGACTGGATCCAGCCATTATGAAAGTACTGTTCTTGGTGTACGTGTTACTATTGAACCCTAACTCATTGGTGTTGCCAAAGGCTTTTTGACCAATAACATTTCTGCTACTTTATCTGAGCTACCAGACAGCCTTTGGAGATCATTTTTTAGGGCATCAATTTCTCTATCCTTTAGAGATAAAGTTGAGGAGAGATCGTCACTCAATTTCTCAAGTTCTTGATCTTTCAGGAGAAGGGTTTTCTCTACCTTTTCCAGATCAGATTTTAACTGATTGTTTCTTGATCAAGGTCCTCGCTCTTGTTGATCAACTGATGAATTAAAATGTTTTCAAATCATCATGTTTAGATCGTTCATCTGAAGTCCCTGCCATTAAAGCAGTTTCTTCATGATCTAATTCGAATTCATGCTGGTCAGGCATATCATCGAATTGAGCGGAGAGAGCATTATCCCTTTTATAGTATTCCTTACTAGGGCATATGTCTTTCATGTGTCCAAAGCCTCGACACTTGAAACATTGCACATCAACTAGATCATCCTCATCCCGGTCAGGATTAGGTTTCAATGCTGGTAAGGATCTTCTGCTCCTGAATTGCCCGTCTCTTCTAGATCCGAGAAGATCTTTTAGTTGTTGTGTAACCAGAGACAGTTCAGTGTCCACTTCTTCATTGTCTAGGTTTTCACACTCATCAGCCCAAGACAATTTCAGTGGAGAGGAGGTGCACGGAGTGCTTACAGCTTCAAAAGCGATAGATTTATGTTTATCTTTTTGCTCATGATCGAAGATTTTTAGCTTAGATACAAGGTCACTTATTGTTATCTCTAAGCCGTAAACTTCTTGGATGGCATGTTTTTTCGATTCGTACCTTGAGGGTAATAACCTCAGAATTTTACTCACAATGTCCCTTTCCGGAATAGCTTTACCTAAGGTGTGACAGGCATTCACTATCTCAGACAATTTGTGGTTAAATTCTTCAAAGGTATCATCCTCAAGCATTCGAAGGTTTTCCCAGTCAAACATGAGGTTTTGAAGTCTAGCTTCTTTTTCTGCTGAATTCCCTTCGAACACGTTCCTTAATCTATTCCAAGCCTCGTGAGAGGTTTCACATGTGGCCACGTGATGGAAAAGATCAGGTGTAACTGCATGAATGATAGCATTATACCCATCATAGTTTTGTTTGGCGGCGAGTGTTTCCACGTCATTATAAACCGCTATGTCTTTGAGGACAGTTTCACCGTCAACTTGAACAGTTGGTGGTGAATATCCCTTTTTGATATAAACCCAAGTTTTGAAGTCTCGGGCTTGCAAAAACGAAGTCATTGCAGTCTTCCACCATAGGTAGTTTGTGCCATCTAACTTTGGTGGTACGTTACAAGCTCTAACGCTTTGGTCCATATCTCACAAGCCGCGATAAACACAGATAGTTACATCTTTTATGTGTTCACCGGCTCTGATACCAATTGAAAAAGTAGGGGTACCGAAATACAACCAACTTTTCGTTTGGGCTCGTGAGACTTATGGTCAGATCTGGACGATCTCAAAAATCAATATCCAGATCCGTTAACCTGAGTTTGGATCTCAAAGGATCAGTCCAACGCAAGACATGGTCTTGGTAAATCCAATGGATGGATTGAGGACAACGATCAGGTTTGTTAATAACATACTTCTTGTGTTTGCTTTAATTATATAATCAGAGAATATAATGCGGAAAGTAAAGCACACAAGACACCAAATATTTTTTTAATGAGGAAACTACAACCTGTAGAAAAACCTCGGGACCTCGTCCAGATTGAACACCGCACAGTACAAACTGCCTACATACACTAGCCTACTATAAGACTTCGGTCTGGGATGTAACAGAGACCAATTCCAACCCTCCAAGCGAACTGGCTACTGTCGCACTCCTTACGTCTCTAGATCCCCCACAGACCGTCACGCACTTGATTCCCCTAGCTGACGTCCTTTACAGGCCTAGGAGTTGCTTTAACCGCTGTTAAAGGCTTTTGTCAACAATTCCGGCTTTGCAACCTCAATTATCGACTGTATGTTTGAACTGTCCTCTATCAGTTTGACATACACAAAGTGACTTCCTTCGGATTGCTCCAGGTCATACGGAAATCTACTTACAAGCGGGGGCTGACAAGTAAACCGAGTAAACTATGCCCAACTTGTCTCTACCTCAGTTGTAAAAGAAGAATCACTTAAGAAACTTATACAACTGGAGCTAACTAGGTCTTACAACACCGAGTGCAGCCGTGCGTTGCTTCCTTTCAAAACCCTGTATGTAACGTATCAGTTCTTGAATGGCCTTATATCAGAAGAGAAGGACTGTAGAATAGACAAGACCGTGATCAGGTTACCAAGGTTACAGGTTACTCTGATTTCAACCACTAAGGTATCAATCTCCTACCTGTGCTTCCCAACTCTCAAGAGAAGTCTTTATAGTCGTAGGTAAAATCCCAAGAGGAACTGCTACCTTATAGAAGATGACTATACCACAACAAGCATTCACCGAAGTGAAAAGAGTTATACGATCACTTCCACAAAGGACCTTCACGTATGCTTGATGCTTGCGGTATTCGTCCTTAGACACCTCTATTTATAGCACTCAACAAGATAGGTTGCTTTGGATAAAGCAACTAGTTTCTTGTTCCACAAATTTAGTAAACCCTAACTTGCAAACCAAGTAACCTAGATTTATCTCAATTGGAAATCTTTTATCATTTATCTGCCAAGTGTTTTGTTAGCTAAAAAACACTTCAAGATAGAGATCCAACAGACCAGAGTTAATCTTTATCTTACTGACA
>JAJJMA010089543.1:6026-21419 GCA_023529015.1 Papaver nudicaule
TTTTGTCATTGATTATTTTGGAACTATTTTGGTGAATTCCGAAATGTGATGGCTTTAAATGAATAAAAAAAATGAAGTCTTGTTTCATTTGTCAGGTTTTATGGATTAAGCTCAGTCAGAATGATTCCGGAATCTCCGACTGATTCAACTGAGTCTGAATCAGGAATCAGATCGGCTGATTGAAGTTATTTTTTTATTATAAAAATGAAGCGAAAAGACAGTCTCTGGCTGAGCTTTCAAAGGACAGAAATAAACTGTACTATCTCTAGTTCAAATAAGATCTGTGCTATAGAAATAGCACAAAAAAGTTAGCACAGTTGGGATTACAGTTGAAAACTGTACTATTAATGAAAGTAGTACAGTTTATGGCTGAGCTTAAACGGACGATTTCCACTAGTGTAGCAGACGGGAAGCCTTCCAAAAAGACTGGGAAACATATACAAAAAATGAAAACACGAAGAAGCCGTGAATCTGCTGGACCAGACCAGAGCCGTGAATCACTAGAAAGAGTTAATATATGTCCTCTTTTGCAGTCTTTTTAATGTAATGTATATTGTTTTGTAGTTCTCTTCTGATTTTCATGTGCCATGTATCTATGCAGGGTAGAAGTTGCGACCTTTTGTCTTATGAAAATGAAATTGTTGCTAGAGGTATGGCCATACCTAATCTCACTCTTGCTGCTTAGGTTCAACCCAAAGAGAATCCAACCCCTACAAAGTTTTCCAAGCTCGCTTTATATAGGCCGAGCTTGGGTGGTTTACAGCTAATAAGACAAAAGACTCAATCGTGATGGTGTCAGTCCCTGTCGAGTAAGGCGGTGGCGCTCCGAAGTTGTTTCCTGGTCTTCGATCCCTCGTCGTGGTCCGAATTTCTTTCCTTCCGAGTCTGCTCCTCGTTCTTGTGTGACCTCTTCTTCTTTGGGCTAGTCCGAGATTTCACTGCTGATCCTCTCGGAGTGGTTAGGCTTCTTGGATGCGAGACACGTGTTCCGAGGGGTTTTACCCTCTACAATTCACTTATACATATAATTGTCCAAATATCTCCACCATTGTTCAAATTTCTACCATAAAGATGATACAAAAACGCATATCCTGAATTGGCGTGTTTCCGCCTCATCATTTTAAGAATCTACATACTTTCAAATGGACAATTCGCTCAACGGAAATTAAGGTGTCCATGTAAGGAGGTACACGATTATTTACAAGTACATTCTTTGATGTGTTTTTCGAACCCATTGTTCATCTTAATTATGTTTATTTTTTGATAAAGAGGTATATTACATTAGATTTAACTAGGTTTATAATTGACGATTATATTATGATATATTTTTACCGGTACGACCGCAACTATTTTGGGCCAAAATCCCGAAGACACAAAGATAGCCAAATGAATATGACTACATATCCAAGCAGCCCCAACGCCATCAATGTTGTAAATTTAGTGAGTGCTGAACTAGGGGTGAATTCCGTTTTATGTGCCTCAAAACCAGCCATGAACCATTCAAGTGCCTTGAAGAGCAGCAACCGCATGTTCTATCTGTAGAACACATTTGTGACCGGTAGGGTTTAATTTGCAAGTTTTATATGTTGTCTGGATAGAGTTTAACTACCACACAAGGGTTAACACTGTCACACTGAGTCTATTTTTTTATTTAGATTAGTTCTTCGTCATTATCTTCTCAAAGGAATATGGCCATCACATTTTTTTATAACTTTTTATAATAGTTCCCTCAAACATCTCAAATTTTTCTGCTATATTCATTTATTTCTTACCAAATATGTGTTGCAGGTTTGCAGCAGAGACTTTTTTTTTAATCAATTTTTTATGAATAAAAACATACTATAATGATAGATATTTATAGTTCTAGAGGCATTAAATTTTTTAACTAGAATTGTATGATTTTATTCACAAAAAATTTATGTTAAAAAAGGACATTTATGATTGTTTTACTTGCATACTCCTAAAAAGAAATATTTTGATATTAACTATAGTTTTTTTTTTAGCCGAAACTAATGGTTTGAATATTAATATCATGTTGCTGCTCATCGAATTTACATGTCAACTGAAAATTAGACATTGTATTCATATGACATAAACCAAAAAAAATATCAATCCCTCGACTGGTGACCCCTCTTTTTACATTTTTATATTGTTTAGATTAGTTATGTTAGAGACACTTGTTATGTCATATAAGGTGTTGCTTGTTAGCTACTTGTAAACTGGATCGTTCATTTTACTGTTTTAGAGTCGTTACGATGTGGACATATTGGAACGGCTTTGGGTTAGATTGTAATCGTAGTGTTTTACGTAATAAGCAGGTGCATCCAGGGTAGGAAATGATTACAGTGAATGTTACCAAAGCAAAACTTGCTCGCTTTAGCAATTCTGGAGTTTTAAAGAAGTTGTGTAATTTTTGGTTATGGTGTGGTTTTTGTTGTTGTTCTTTATAAAATGTTCAGTATTTGGAGAACAAACAATGAAGTTGTAAACCTTCTTTATAGTTTCGACATAATTACTAGTCCAGGTTGGGATGCAATTCTTTTTCCAACACAACCCCGACCCATGAATGCATACTTAGTCATCCACGGATCCCGTTTCTTTTTAGCTTTGTTTTTGCAATCTATGGATGGTTTAAGATGGGTGGACATAACCGATGCCGTATGGTGTTGATTTTGGAAAGGGTGACATATCCACTCAATTGTCATAAAACTCCGGCTTCGTGAATCAAAAAGCATGAACACATTAATAACATGACCCATGTTACATGGGGATGCAAGAAAAGGTTATGCATCCCTAGTGACTAAACACGAATTTTTGTCGCCTTTTCTAATTTTGAATTGGATATTCTCAAGGAATTCATCTTTCACAAAACCAATTTGCTTCTGAATGATGATGCCACAAGTGTGGGGGCATAAAACCATTGAACCAGGTGTCGGCGTATCAGGAAAGGATCACCATAAGAGAAGAAAAAGTTCGAAGCACCGAATAACTCGAAAGAGCAATCATCCAAAGAGCACTACGAGAAGAAGAAGCACATCGAAGACAAGTAGAACAACGAAGAAAGGGACATGATCGAAGGAACAGAAACCTCGTGCAAGGGATCGATGGACTGCCAAATAAGGATTTTCCTCGAGGGTCTCTCGAGGAGCACCGACTTACTCGACAACTTCCGACACATGCACGATTGTGTAGTTTATCGTATTAGCTGTAATCCACTTGAAATTCGCTCTATAAAAGGGGAGCTCGAGCTCAGCTGTAGGGGTTAGATTTTTTTATAAGCCTTGGGACCTTTGAGTGAGGCTAGGTTTGTATTTGATCTCCTCATGTCTTCGATCATAATATCCATGTATAATTAGCAAGAGAAATACTTTTCGTAGCCTTTGGTAGAAAACAACCAGGTACCTGCGGATCCAAGAAGACACTGTCTATCCGCAGCCCCCACTAGCTTGGTTTACTGCCTCCCACATCGAAGTAAGCCCTCGAGTTGCACTCTAAGTAACCTTAGGAGCCTAGAATTTGCAAAGTAGAAAACTTCGCGCCTAATCACAAGCTACTAAACAAAACATTGCATCGAAGAAAAGCATGACTCGATCATGAAAGAAAACTTCATCGAAAATATAATTTTAACTTCGCATATCCCACATCAAACAAACAAGCAGGAAGAACAAAAAATATCTTTTTCATTAACAGAAGAATTCGAGATACAAGCAAGATAATATCAGAGATCGAGAAAGAAGGAAAAACCCTTTTAAGCAGCAGTAGAAGAGGCATGAGGAGAATGATCTCGAGAAGGGGATTCGTAGAGCTTTCTCATCATATAAGACTGTCTCCCTCTCTCTTCATCACTCGTTTTCAGACGTTGTCTTAAGTATTTGCCATCGTAAGGCTCTCTCCCTCTCTCCCTTCCAATTCAGTATCCTCTTCTTCACTATATTCCAGCAAGGGTTCACTAAATAAAAAGCCTTTACTTTATAATCAACCTCTACACTAGGCTCGGCGTCACCATTCTTATCGTCATCTTCAAACTTTAATTTCACAACCGACTCCGAAATCAATTGGGCGGCAGCTTCATCCCTTTCTAACTTAGCATTTGCAATCTTATACTTTAATTTTGCTACGATACCTGGAATGCAAAAACAGTTATATTAAAACACATCTCGAGGATATATTAAATTCACAAGGAAATTTTTTAAAAACTAGGTGTCCTACTTTCTTTGGCAACCACGAAGTCAGTAACCTCTTGTTCGTTGGAAAAACGAGGTCTCGAAATTCTCCTTCTAATATCTTCATTAGGGTTCCACCCCAACTTTGCCAGTTCAATTCGATACTCATTTCGAAAAATGATCCTTCGAGGTATTAGCCTTCACGAGTTCTTTGCTAATTTCATTATTACCACTCTTAAGACCCTCGTTGCGATACGACATCTTTTTATTCGCCTTCTTCAAAGCAACATTTAGAACTTTTAAATTGATAACCTGACTCTCCATGTTTTCAATTACGAGCCTACCAAAAGCACGAATCGACTGATCCCTCTGAGTGGCATCTCATTCTCGAGTCAAGCGATCGATATCCAACTGAAATTGGTAAATCTCGTGAGTCATTCGTTGAATTTTTCCCCTTTCATAATCAAGCAAGCGTTTTACTTCAGCTTTCTTCTTTCTTTCCTTAAAAAAAGTATCTCCAGCTTCAAGTCTCCTTTTTCGTTGATAGTCTTGGTCATCCCGAGCATCGAATTTCTCCTTCACAAGGCGGTCACGTTCATCTCGAATACCTTTGTCCAGATCATAAGCCAATTTCGTATGCTTACGCGTTTGTGAATATGCACTAAGAGTTAAGTTAGCTAGACGGAATTTTTCCTTCTCTTCATTTAATTCCCCTTTTTACAACCGTTAAAACGAACTCAATATCTTTTAGGAAAAGAAAACAAGGAAAAGAAAAAAGAGGCATACCTGCCAGTTTCACACGCTCGGCAGCCATACGAGTCTTCTCGGCAAGCAGCTCTTCCTGCATTTGAATAAATTTTCGTTCATAGTAATGTGCATCACCATACTGTTGGAAGGATTAATTCAACAAGCCGGATCTATGATGGTCACCCTATGAAAGAAATCTCAACTTATTTAACAAACAACAACGACTAGAAAAATAAGCAACGCAAAGAATCCCAAACACCCTTTACCATTTGACGCATGGCAAGATTCTTTTCGAAGGTAAAGAGAGGATTACGAGGATCGTAAACGTCTCCGAAGCAATCCCCACCAAATACATCAACAATCTTATTGCAGAACTCTGGATTAACTGGACAATGTGAAGGATCGAGAGCATGTGAGCTGACTCGAGAGGAAACCTCCTTAGCTCGAAGTACTCTTCTAAAAGATCGAGCCCTCGGAAATTTCGAACTAATGGGGCGAGTAACAAGTATATTTTTCGGATACTCAGGGGAATCCACAGCCTTTCACTTTTAGGTAATAAACGATCAACGAGAGGGGCAGCTTTCTTCGAGGGAAGCTTAACTGGCACTACGACTGAGGCAGTAGCTGAGTTGGGGATACTAGCACCGGCTGAGGCAGCAGACGTAGAAGCAGTAGCACAAGCAGAGGCAGGAGCACTCGATACAATGTTACACGAAGCAGAAGCAGCAACAACCATCTTGTCGGGGGCATCGTCGGGTTTCACATCATTAACAACCTTCGAAGCTGGTTGCTCACTTTCTAAGGCAACCTTTAAGCTATCTCCCAAGCATTTGACATTTTCTTCGTTCCTACTCTTGGAGGCCACTTTGCTTGATCCCTCACCTGTACTTTTCCTTGAACCCTTCTTGGGTTTAGTAAGATTCTTCTTCTTCACAGCAAAGTGGTATTCCATCGAAGCATCTTCATCACCCAAATCTTTAGTTTCGATAACTTTGCCCTACAAGAAAAGATTCGTCTTTCTTAGGAAACAAACAGAGGCAAGTATTAATACTTTTTTAAACACATTTTGGTAAAGTGGTGTTTGTTACCTGATCCATAGTCTCTTCTCCTGTACAAGCACGTTTTGGATCCTTCGGAATATCCTCGAGAACACCTTTCCTTTTGAGCAATAATCTGCGAGACAACTCCCTTTCCTCCTCAGAAAAATGAATTGTGAAAAGATGTTGGGTCGAGAACTGATGACCATCCTCGAAGTCTTTCCGACGCCAGAAACGTCCTGAATCCTTCCAACCTCGAAGAACAGGGCCAACGAATAGTACAGGTTCTGAGTACCAGTCCTCGTCAAGGGAATAATCAGGGAAACCAGGAATTATGTTCTTTACACCCTTCACAGGTTCAAAACGAACTCCCCAATGGGCAGCCTCGTTGTCAAGTGTTAAGCAAGCCTTGAAGTGTCTAAAAAGTTCAAAGTGGTAAAGTAATACATTGTTGTTGAGCCTGCGACAGAGTTGTCCTCCCATATGTTGATTAACTGAATTGAACCACAAGTAAGCTGCATCACTCCCCGAGCTTCAGGCATCGAACAAAGAATCTCGAGAAATAATGGATTGGTAGATCGATACAGCGGGGGGAGAAGGCCTGCAAGAATCTGATGAGTTGGAATCAACAACTTCTTTTCACCACATTAATGCTCCTCGATCAGTTCGGGAGTCAGCCTACCATCGGGAGAATGAACAGACTTTCTGTTAAAAGAATTAGATTTAAAACCTAAAGAATCCATCTTGGAGATACCAACATCAATAGAAGAAGAGGAAGTCATCTAAAAGAAGAAAAAAAACAGGGGAAAGTATAACAGAGACCTCGTCGGAACCGGAAGTTGCAGCGGTAGGTCAGAAAAATCAAAAAAGGGGATGGAAGTGAGAAAAAAACTGTCTTTATAAACTAACAGGAGAAGTGAAGAAGGGGGTACTAAAGGATTTCCAAAAACGAGCTCGAAGTTTGGTTAAAGATCAAACTTTCGAAAGAAAAGATAAAAACGAAGCTGAAGGAGAAGAAGAATTCGAAAGGTTTGAGGAAAAGTATTTTAGAGGGAGAGAATAAACTTAAATAATAGAAGGAAACCGGCGTTGTAAGTTAGAAGGTCAAAAGGTAGCAAAAATCTCGGGAACATGCATAACGTGTCACGGAGACGTCACATCAGGCAAGTAGAGGGACACGTGTTGCAGAAATAGATATTGAAGGTAAAATTCCTTCCCCAGCATCATCAATCCCGGTAAAGGAAAGAGGCAAACTGTGGAGGCATAGAACCATCGAACCACGTATCAGCGTACCAGGAAAGGATCACCATAAGAGAAGAAGAAGTTCGAAGCACCGAGTAACTCGAAAGAGCAGTCACCCAAAGAATACTACGAGAAGAAGAAGCACAACGAATACAAGTAGAACAACAAAGAAAGGGACATGATCGAAGGAACATACACCTCTTTCAAGGGATCGAAGGACTGCCAAATAAGAATTTTCCTCGAGGGTCTCCCGAGGAGCACCGACTTACTCGACAACTTCTGACACACCCACGATTGTGTAGTTTGTCGTATTAGATATAATCCACTTGTAATTCGATCTATAAAAGGGGAGCTCAAGCACAGTTGTAGGGGTTGGATTTTTTGATAAGCCTTGGGACCTTTGAGTGAGGCTAGGTTAGTATTTGATCTCCTCATGTCTTCGATCATAATATCCATGTATAATTAGCAAGAGAAATACTTTTCATGAATGAATACTCAGATCTTTACTTGTTAATTTTGTGTTTGAATCTCATCGAAGTAGTCAGTTATTTATACTCGATACCTTGTTTTATACCAAGTCAACTCTTTACTGGTTAACGAAATCTCATAATGGCTGTTGGGTGTAAGATCTCTTAGCAGATTTTATACCGACACAATAAAAGAAGTAACATTTTTTTTATTCTCCAGCCACCATTTCTAAGCCGTATTTTCCCTCTATAATTTTAGATCAATCGGGCATTTTCTTCCTTGCCCAATCTCCATCATCACTTTATGAGAGCATCGGCAGACCTAGAAATTTTCTTAAGTGGGGTCAAAGTATTAATCTAGTCGCGGCCGAAGGTCGCCGAAATTTTAAGGTGGATTATAAATTTCACCAATTCTATGCCAAACAACAAAATTCTCTTCTAACATATGAAAATTGTGACACAAAATCAAAATTAAAATATAAACAATCACACTTTTTGATATAATTAGGGTAGGATGAAGTTGATTCCATGGCTTGAATTGAATATATGAACAATATATACATGATATATGAACTAACAGTGCCTAGCTCAGTCGAATTCATATTAATTAGTGGCAAGTTTAAGTCATAGTAATGTTTGTCCCAATAAACAAAGATAAAAATAAGGCTAAAATATCTCTGCGGGATTGAGAGGGGTCAACACCTAAAATATCTCTAGCCTTTGACAAAAAATTCAAAATTGAGTGGGGTCAACTAACATCACTTGCCTCATCATCGGTCCGCATGCATGAGTGGGGTCAACTAACTCTTATTTATACCTTTCAATGGCCAGACCCCCATGCTTAAGAGGTTTACAAATCTTTTTCAAACCAAACTAATGATGTCAAAAAACAAAAAAGTATCTAATGAGTAATTCAATTGCAATTTTAGAAATGACCGAAGAAATGGTGTAGTGGCAACATGTGATTACAGCTTTCACGATTACTCTTCCCGTGTTCAAATTAAGCATTGGTAGGAGTGCACCAACCGTAGGAATCATAATTTTGCCTTCGACCACAATTTTGGTTTTCGAAAAATAATGTTTAAAGATCTAAAGATGTTTTAAGGTTTTGGATTAGATGCAAATTTGACTTAGACAAAGAAAGCAAAGAAGAAGAGTATCCCGAAAACAATAAGAGAACGAGAAAGTGGGTTTTGACTGTTTTGCAAATTAAATTAAACAACCTCCACATTTTGGCGTTTATCACCCTAGCTAACTATTATATTGTTGATCTCCCTCGTACTCTTTTCAAGCAAAAGTAAACCCACTGATAGAATCGAAGAATCTCGGCAATGGCAATTACGAAGATAGCAAGGATAAAGTGAAACGTAGACATGAGTCACTGAAACAAACCCATAAGCAATATGCCTGCAAGCACGGAAGAGTAGTCGAATTAGCAACAAAGTTCCAGTTAACACCAATTCAACGCACACAATCCTAAAATTACAAATCATTTGATATCAAGGATGATCATCTTTTTATAATAGTTCCCTCCAACGTCTCAAAAATTCTGTTATTTTCAGTTATTTCTTACCAAATATGTGTTGAAGGCTTACGGTAAGGACTTTTTACGACTTTTTTGTGGAATAAAAACATACCATAGTATATATAAAGTTTTAGAGGCATTAAACTATTATGTGTATCCACAATAACATGAGTATTCACAAAAAATTTATGTCAAAAAAGAACCTTTATGATTGTTTTAAATGCATACTCCTAGAAAGAAATATTTTAATATCAGGTATGGTTTTTTTTTTTTTTTTTTTTTTTTTTTTTTTTTTTGGCCGTAAAACTAGGGGGTTGAATGTTATTATGATGTTGTTGCTCATTGGATTTACATGTTAACAGAGAATTTTATGTTATATTCATATGACACAAATCAAAACAAATATCAATCACTCGACCCCTCGTTTTACATTTTCATATTTGTTTTTAGTTATGTTAGAAACACCTGTTACGTCATATAAGGTGTTGCTTCTCAGCCACTTGTAAACCAGACATCCTTCTCACTGTTTTGCAGTCGTTACTATGTGGACATATTGGAACTACTATGTGTTCGATTGTAATCGTGGTGTTTTCCGTAATAAGCAGGTGCATTCAAGGTAGGAGTTGACTATATCAGACACAACCAGAGCAAAACTTGCTCGCTTTAGTAATCTTGGACTTTTAAAGAAGCTGTGTATTTTTTTGGATATGGTGTGGTTTTTGTTGTTGTTTTTTCAAGATTTATTATATAATTTTTTTTTTGACTTCGGCAAAGATAGGCCCCACCCTCCAGCTCGACTGGCCCCACTGCCAGCCAGTCGGCGCCCCAGACTGTGTATCCCTTTAGTCTCTGAACTCAATATATACATTATTGTTACAAGGGTTGAGCACGTGACTGAACCCAGGTCTCACCAAACGAGAACTGATGGGCAATCCCACTGTTCTACAACAGGGACTCCATGAGATCTTAAATGATGCAATTTGTTTTCCACGAATGCCATTGTTCTTCTACTTTGTTTTTGCTACCTTGGGATGTTTCAACCAAGCCACATGATTATGGGAAAGGTGGACATATCCACTGCAGAGAAACTCTGGCTTCTAGAACGAAAACGCTAAACGCGGACCATTTTTGATGGCCCAAAAACAGACCAAATGAATAGAAAGAGAGCAGGTGATATGGTGCAGAGAAACTCTGGCTTCTTGTGAAAAAGAAAGGATACCGAGATATACCACAAAATTTTAGTTTTCGTGAACCTAGTTGATTTAGGTTGTTTGAACGATCTCACAAATCAATATTCAAACAACAACCTGAGTATAATTCAAAGAACCGAACCCTAACAAGAACACGTTCTTGTAGATCTCGATAGATATGGATTGACTACAGGTTATGAATTAACAAACTTGCAATTACTTTAATTATATAAATCAGAGATAATATAATGCGAAAGGGAAAAGTAATGCAAGACACCAGAAATTTTGTTAACGAGGAAACTGCAAACCAGAAAAAAAAAACCGGGACCTTGTCCAGATGTGAACACCCTCAGTATTAAGCGAATACAGATGCTAGCCTACTCTCAGACTTTGGACTGAAATGTATCGAGACTGAATTAATCCTACAAGCAATTCAGCTACCAATGTGTTCCTACATCTCTTGGCTCCCGTAGAAACCTACGTACTTGATTCCCCTAGATGACGTCCTTTACAGGTCTAGGAGTTGCACCACTTCCCTTCATGAAGACTGGCACTACCCTGCCTCTAATAGGACGCATAAAAGTACTTTGTTAAAAACAAGAATACGATTGTAATTTCCTTTATACTTAAAGTCAAATGGAAATCGGTTTTACTGAATAGGGCTTATTGATCTAGCCTAGACAGTTTTACATCCTAACGCTTGATGAACATAATATTAAACCTAGTTCGTGAATCTGCGTTATGGAACTTCCGGGGCTTATGATACGAGATTTTCCGTACGAAGTTTCTATCAAATCTTTGTCGTGATAAGATTGAAAAAATTCAATCGACCCAAGATACATGATCAAGAATTTAACTTCCGATATGTGCTTCATGATCCTCAAGTGAAGTCTTTCAATAGTCGTAGTCCAAAAGGACTTCGAGATGACGACCAACCTTTATGCAAGGATACACAGATGTGTAGAGGATTGAAGTTGTATCTTGCATAAGGTCATCTATTTATAGTGATTATCAAGGGAGGCTTTGCTTTAAAGTTAAGCAACCTTGAGTGAGGCTCAAGCAATTTTTCGAACTTAGAAAAGTCCAAAGGCTTGCATTGTGGTCCAACTCAATCTTCTTCTAACCAGTTAGTCGAAACCTTAAGGTTGTGAGAAGACTCACCTTGATCAAGAAGGATGGCTATGGCTCAAACAAGTTTGGCCATGCTATATGGAGTCCATACACAAGTATACGAACCCAAAGAAAACTATGGACATGAGTCTCATGGGCCATATTGTGAAAGTTTCCAAGAACGAATCACAATAAGCAAGAACGTCAACACATGAACGCATATGCTATTGAAGTGTTCTTCCCATGGTTTGTATGTACGTGTACATGAACGCGTACATAGAGAAATTTGTGGAGTTCAGGAACTTCCTGAGTTCTCATGTACGCGTTCATACAAAGTGCTTAGGCTCTAATAGAAACGCAGTTCAAGTTATTAACGCGTACATGAACATGATGTTCATGCGATCTAAGAGCTAACTCAATATTCCACATTCTACTTGAACTTTGGTCATGAAATGACTTTAATGCTCAAGAGAACTAATCTTTATAATCCTTCGGATCACATAAACAACCTCATAGACTATTTTCATGATAGAGTGGTAAATACGAAAAAACTTTCTAACCTTTAGTGAAGACGATATGTTTAATCAAGTATGTAAACTCCGGTCTTCATCTTCAATGGTCTTCGTCTCGAATTCCTAAATCTATCCTAGTCCGAGTTGTAGAGTAGACTTCAAGGATTGTGTTTTGGTCAATTATATTTGATAACTGACTTGAGATAGCAACACCAGTGGGTTCAACCGAGCAATGCTCTAAAATCTTGAATCACCGAGCATGAACTCTGGCTCCTGGTGACTAAGCATGAACACATCCATAAATGGTATTGGGAAGCGAACCAACATTATATATCCAGAACCCTCTGGAAATGGAATGTTAGGGTTTAAAGATATTACTCTTCTCTGAGTGGGTTTTGGAGAGATACAAATATTTGAGAAATTTCTACAAAGTTTGATATCAAGTAGATCAGTTTTTACTTGCAAAGGGATGTGCGTTCTGAAGATGCAACTGAATAATCAGAGAGGTTTGTGTCGTTTCCTACTTTTCTTTCTTTCCCTTTTTGTGTTTATGGGTTTCTTGATTATCTGCATATTGGAGCTGATTTAGTTTTGTGGAGGAATAAATGGGTTTGATTTCAGCGGAAATTTTAGGTTTTGGCTATCTCGGTATTTTGATTTTGAGGGTATGCGAATGTTACAAGAGTTGGATTTCAGACTTTGATTATGTTTGTTTGAGTAAGTGCTAATTTGTATGGTTAGAACAAGTTCTACTTAATAGACCGAATTTCTACATGGTTGTGTAACGATTTAGATTCAATTGATTTAAGAAAGAAGAGTTTACAGACGCGACATAATTGATAGCTCATCAGATATGCTAGAACCAAACTTAACTACCGCCTCTCTCACATGCTTGTTCGCACGCTCACAAATCTCTCATTCTCATACTCTCATTACATCACAAAAACACTCTACTTACACAACCATTACCCTCCCTCAATCATAAGGTGGATGAGAAAGAGACCTTGAGATTGGACAGAAACACTCTACTTACACAGCCATTACAAAATGTCATCAGTAATATTAAGCATTAGTATGTTAAACCATTCAGAAGTAGGTGTTGATGTGAGCGAAAGTAGGTAGTTGGTGTAGAATTCAAACCTTCTAGAGAGTAAGCAAGTGATGTAGTACATGCACAAAGCAAGCTGACAAAGGTGTAGTTGGTGCAGTAGGCATAACAGATTAAACTTGCAGTAGTGAATTGTGTTAAGTTGGCCAAAGTCACATAGTTCCAGAATGAGATAGAAAACATAAGACACTTGCAAAGTGGCACTGCCATGCACTTCCCTTGGACACTTCTCACAATCAGCAAACCATGACACAACCTCTTTACTCAAATATCCATAGGTGTCGTAGAGGAACATCAGTAGCAGCCAATTGAAGTAGCACCATTACGACAAAAGTAGCATATAAAATAGGACCATTTAGTGCAGGTATGTACAGTGGACCAAGAGAGTTGAATTTCTAGATTTAAGCACAACCACCACCTTCACTTTAATGTAGACTCGCTCTCCAAGAAATAGATAACTGAAACTTGAATTGCTAGCTAACTCCATTTTCTCACACAAATGAAACACAGTACACAAGCACACATGGAAGTGCTAGTCTTATTTAAACAACTTGAAAATATGAGCAACTGAAAGTAAAAGAACTACATGTTGTATACTCACATATACACAAACTTTGAATGAAGAAAACCAATCAGAAATGAAGATTTCTTGCATTAGTGACAACAAAGAAGCTTCACCTTGTTTTATTAAAGATAACCAACAAGAAATGAGAATAACCACAGGTTGCATATCCAGCACATATGCAAACTTAAACCATTGGCTGCATACTGACTTATATGCAGAAACAACAAAGGGGACTCCAACCTCCATACCAGTAACACCACCAAATTCAATTACATATCATCATCTGTAGCTTCATCATTCAACTCGCAAGCTAACACACCCACACACCACAACCGTGAGGACTATACCAATGTAAAAATATGAGGAGGATCTACAATGAAACACGATAACCACATAACTGTGTAGAAAACACTCAGCACACACACATCTCAATGTCCTTCTGAATTTAAGAAGAAAATCTCTCCACTATCAAATTAAGCTTTTCCCAACTAACAATTGTAGCATAAATTATCATGCTCAGATCTAATAGATTCAGGAATCAGTACTAGTAGGACTTGATCAAAAAACTAGGTCAATTGAAACCTAATTATGATGATAGCAACTTTTGAAGAAGAACCAAATATCGGAGAGATAATGGAATGAAAATCAGACATATGAAGTCAAATTCGAAGTAATCTAATGTTAGATCTGCCAAATCTAAATTAAAATTGGAGATTACCAGTAGAGATTCAGTCTCAAGAGGTCGAGGAAGATAATCAAATTTCAAACCGAAGTTCATACTTGATCCGTTTTGTTGACGTAGCACGTACCACAAATTGGACATCCAATAATAACTTAATATTAGTTAATTATCTACTAAATCAAACAACTAATAATTGTTACGGTTTCTAATCTCCGCACGACGATTGGCATAGTATGCTTGCAGTTCTTTATTCGTATTAGAAGTATCGACGTGCAAAATTTGTCGGTCAATCTTACCGACGTGCGGTGAATTAGTGTCTTAAGTATTGTAATTTTATTAACTAGTTTTCAAAATTTCATTTCATATGTGTGTTTGATTTTAATTATGTTTCAAGTTATATATATCATGAAGGATTTAAGACCCTTGAGGTAATGTATGTTGCTAATTATAGTCTAATGAGGTAGATAAAGTAAGAGATAATAAAATACAATATTATGAAGATAGGGATAGAGATCACCAAAATGGAGTTCAACACAATTCCCAAAAAAATCAATCTCCATAATATTCTATTATAGAGATAGGGATGAAGATACCACTACAAGTGATCTAAATCTTGACTCTTGCTCAACTCTTCCTATTTATCCTTAATGGAACCTATACAAATTGATTTCATGTCCATAGGACTCGTGTGACTAACACATGGAATTCATCTTTATATGGGTTCAAAACCCACAGCCTACCGTTGCAAACAAAAAAGAAAACATAATAGTCCAATAAAAACTTTAATAACACTGAAGAGATAAAAGTTGGATAAAATGAAATGTACATCCAACGTTGTTATTGAAGACGATGACTATTTTGGAGATACTTCTCAGCAGATTACTTCTGATGATAATGAAATGCTGATGGCACCCCCTTCTAAAGCTGAAAAGCCTGAAATAAAAGTTGTGGTAATGAGTATGCAGCCTGATAAATCGTCAGGGCCAGATGGTTACACACCAGCCTTTTTCCAGTTAAATTGGGATACAGTGGGAGTCGACGTACA
>JAJJMA010089551.1:0-11021 GCA_023529015.1 Papaver nudicaule
CATGACACATCAGCAAATTCCCAAACCAAGTCTAATGGGAAGTGCTATATAGAAGCATGACACATCAGTCTGGCGCTGATTCATATAGCGGTGGGGCGCTAAATGATAAAGCGCCAGATAATCTCAGCCATCAGATCTGGAACATATGTTATTAGCCATCAGATCTAGTGAGAATATTCGTTTGGGCGCTATATCAATGAGCGCGAGTTCACTTTTTGGGCGCTACATCATTGAGCGCCGAAGTAGAATTCAACTTCCACTTCCGCTAAATAAGGGAAGTTGAAGTTGAAGTTTGGGTTTAGACCACGCTTTTAAGGGAAGTTGAGCTCCCATAAGATGCATACCAGCAGTCCAAGCACAAGGTGATGTTTCTCCGGTACTAGGATTATATATGACAAATGCTTCGTTATGCCAAGCGGTAATACATACCAAGCCATTCACAGTTTGGCTTGGTAACCCATAAGGACCACTATGATGCAATGCTAATCGGTTAATTAGTGCTTTGTACCATTATATCAAACGAAGGAATGGCGAATTCGATTGTACCTCCTCCTCCAAGTTTTCCACCGGTAGTACTAGCATGATCAGGCTTCATTACTAGTAGTTGTCGAGCTTGAAACCCTTCAAGATGCAAATATGAATTCAAGTACTATATCCATTGATATGCGCTTAGGATTCTCTCCCGCGTCTTTTCGTTAGCCTGGATCAACTTCTTCAAACAAAGAACCTGCTTCTTTATAATCTCTTTATCCTTGTAAAAGGTCTCCATGATGGATTTTCCTCCATTCTCATTCTTTTCCGCATAAGAAACTGCCTCCTCTTTTGTTATCAAGACTATATTTCCTATGATTATCTCCCGTGCATCTGCTCAAACCTCTTCCCAAGTAAGGAGGAATCCATTGTCTTCCTGGAGAAATCTTCTTCAAAGCTGCTCTCAACGCCATTCCTGTTCTTTCTCGTGAGGCGGCGCTTAATTAAAAGTCTAATTACTCATCACCCTAAACACTTGCAGAATCGGTACATGCATATCCTGACAGTCCCTTAATCTAAGACCAACATTCCGCCCTACCATTCCTGAAGAGTAGGGATCCATCAAGACTTGAATGTTAAACTTTGCAAATGTCAAGCAACTGGGAATTCGGAGACAAAACAAGGTGTGTGCTTGAAGGTGTGTGAAATTCGGCAACATTGTACCGTGTCAACATTGGAACTGGGAGTGACTTGTACCAGATCATATTTGTAAATGAATATCATAATTGAAAGATGAAACACACATACCTAGTAAATGAATTCCAAATCACAAAAAAGAAGAAGAGAAAAAGATAAGAGTGAGGGTAAGGTAAAATGTTTGTGATTCAAATTTCACACCTTACGTGTTTATCACAGTGCAAATTGTATATGAACTTCTTGGATTATAAAAACTTAGTCATTGTAATCTTTGCTCCAGCATTTCTCCCTTAAAATCAACTGTTAACCTTTCCTCCAAAAGAAAATTAAAATGTTGATGTGTAAAAACAAATTGTCTAGTGAGAAGCTGGAGGAACCTGAATTCGTTTTGACCCAATAGGAAGGAATGTCTTTTTGACAATAGGCTTTCCTAACTATTTTCCCATGTTTTTATTTCAGAAATCTTCCTAGTTTTTCTTTCAGAATTATTTTGATGTATTGATGCATTTTAAGTAAGATACTTCTTTAAATCTATACTCTAATTTAAAGATTTGGCATGAATTGAAACCAAACTACCAAGACCTTCATCTTGCTATGCAAACTATGATTAAAACCCATACTGGTAAGTTCGCGTAGTCGTGTGCACAGGCATTACTAGTTTCTTGTTTTTTATTTTCTGAGTGTCACGCATACAAATTGGTCGCGTAAAATGCCAGTATAGGGATACTTCAAAAAGTTTGCAACAACAATACTATTTCCAGAGAATTCGAGTTTTATAATCCCTGCATATAGAAAGTGACATCAGATTTCCACCAAAGAATTCTTGTCAATAATTCGATCGTTTCTAGTTCCATCCCCACCTACAGATCACTCTTAACTAAAGTCAATCAAATTTTCGACACGATTTCATACTACAGGCCCATCACACATGTATATGAACTTATGCCACCCAAAAAACACTTTCCAATTAGTATCACAATTGAAAGATGAAATAAACAGACCGACCTACCGAATGAATTCCAAATCACAAAAATGAACAAGAGAAGAAGTTGACGGGAAGGTAAAATGTTTGTGTTTTAAATTTCACACCTTACGTGTTTATCACAACACAAAACTTATGAACTTCTTAGATTATAAAAAACTTGCGAGTCGTTATAATCTTTGCTCTAGTATGTATCCCTTAAAATCAACTGTTAACCTTTCCTCCCAAAGAGATTTTTAAAAAAAAATGTTGATGTGTAGTGAGAAGCCGGAGGAATCTGAATTCATTTTGACCCAAAAACTAAGCGGAAAATTTGGTTTCACACTTATGGAATGGAAGCAGATTATTAGATGCTTGACATTATAAGACTGGGGCTTTTTGACTATTGGCATTTTCAACTACTAGTTACCCATGTTTCTAAATTTTACTCTCCACTGTGTCAGATTCAGTATTGTTTTTCTTTGTTTTCCAGTGGTATTTAAATGCTAAATTTTCCGTTTTTTTTAAATGAATTGGCTTAAATTGAAACTAAACTGCCAGAGCTTCATTACATTTTGACACCTATTATCCCTTTATTTATTATCTCTTTATTTGTCCAGTGAACTTTAGGGGTTGCCACCTGTAGAGAAGTAGTAACATTTTGACGGTCTGCTTCAAACACCACATTTGATAGAAGATTTAGCTCCCTAGCCCACAAGATAGCATGTTTCATGGCTAGGCATTCTGCCTGCTCAGCATCTATTCCTCCATGGAAGTATATGCCTCTGACTGCTCTGCATGTCCCTGTATCATCACAGATAATTAGACCAATACCTATGTTCTTTGTACATTTATCATAAGATGCATCCACATTAAGCTTAATAAATCCTGCAGTAGGAGGAGACCAGGCAATATTTCTTTTCACCGTATTAGAAGCTGGTCTTTCATCTTTTTGAACACACTGGTTAATCATATGTTTAATATACTTGACAGTAGTGAAGATGTTTGGATTTTTATTTTGAAATGCTTTACTGCATCTATTTTTCCAATTTCCAAATATACCAGGCAGTGTTCATAAGGGTGATTCTCCAAATATTGGTGGATTGTTTATCCATTTGTTGGTTGTTAGTAAACCAACTAGCTATCCACTTGTCGACATCAAGGTTTTGTAACAAAATACTTGAAATGTTTACATTCATGGCCAACCAGGTAGCTCTCGAGTGTTCACAATCCAGCAGCAGATGATTGATAGTCTCATCACATTTTCCACAAACAGGACAAAGAGTATCAATTTCCTCTTTGTAGAAACTCAGCTTCACTCTACTCGCTAATATACCCCTCAGACATTTCCACAAGAATAATTTAACTCTATGTGGGACATTAGTTCCTCATAACTGCTTCCATACCTCTCTAGGGACTTTTTGCTGATAGTTATTTTGGTGATGTGTATCAGAAGTAAGAGCCTTATAAGTAGACTTTACTGTAAACTGACCATCCCAACTTGGTTCCCACATCATTACATCTTCTCCATGTTGGACAAGATGCATTTTGAGGATCAGATCAGCAGTCTCCTTGGGAAATAGTGCTCTAACCAGTGGTATATTCCATCTCCTTGGGTTGTGAAGCATTAAATCTGCAACATACACTATTCTTGCCGATTCTCTAAAGGAAGCATTAGGTCTAGGAGGTCCCTGAAGGCCTTTGACCCATCTGTCGTACCATACCATTGTTTTGGTGCCACATCTAATGTCCCATATGTAAAATTTCCTTACTATTTCCAGTCCTTTTTCTAAACCCTTCCATATCCACGAGGAATTGGAATGTTCTGACTGTAAATGCAAGAAGCTACAGTAAGGAGAGTACTTTGCTTTTAAGATTTTAACCCACAATTGGTTTTCTTCTGTGCAAAGTCGCCAAGCCAACTTAGCTATTAATGCATTATTATACTGCTCTAAATTCCTGAACCCCAATCCACCTTCTATTTTAGGATGACACATCGACTCCCAAGCTAAAAGATGAATGCCTCTATTATTCTGATGTCCCCACCAGGAGTTTCTTTGGGCAGAGTCCAACTTATTAAGCAGTGTTTTTGGCAGTCTAAAATTGCTCATATAATGAGCAGGTATAGAGTTAAGTACATGCTTGACAATGGTTGTTCTACCCGCTTGATTCAATGTTTTTGACTTCCAACCTTGGAATCTGTTGTCAAAAGAATCAATGATTGTTTCGAAGGATTTAGTTTTAGACCTACCCAAAAGAATCGATAGTCCTAAATACCTGTCAGAAGAGCACAGTTGTCTAACCCCTAAAGTATTGACAATGTCTCTTTTATATTGAATCGGCAGATCACCCGTAATGAATGCAGCTGATTTGGAGAAATTAATCATTTGACCTGATATTTCTCCAAATCTTTGTAGCAGATTGCGGATATTGTTAATACTATTTTGGTCCGCTTGGAAGAATAACAGACAGTCATCTGCGAAAAGGAGGTGATTAACTGAAGGAGAGCCTGTTGCAGGTGTTACTCCAGTAATGTAACCTGTTTCCTCAGCAAACATAAGAGATCTTGATAGATACTCCATAGCAGTGATGAACAGAAAGGGGGATAATGGATCCCCCTGTCGTATTCCTCTTGTTGGATTGTAGGAATCACAGAGACCTCCATTGAGCTTTATAGAAATAGACGTTGTTGAGATACATTCATGAATTATCAACCTCCATTCCACACAGAATCCCAATTTCTCTAGCATCTTATCTAAGAACTTCCACTCGAGTCTGTCGAAAGCTTTCGACATATCAAGTTTCAGAGCAATGAAACCAGATTTTCTTTTTGATTTTTTCATAGAGTGTAGGACCTCATGTGCAATGACTATGTTGTCGTTAATCATGCGCTTGGGTACATACGCGGCTTGAGATGGGGAAATGATGCTGCTCATGAGAGGCTTCAATCTAGACACCAAAATCTTGGAAATTATTTTATACGTAATATTACACAGACTTATTGGTCTGTAATCATTCGGAGTAGCCGGATGTTTATTTTTAGGAATTAGACAGATGGAAGTCTGGTTAAATTTCAACGGCATTGTTCTGGATATAAAGAAATGTTGTACCATTTCAGTGATATCATTGCCAACAATTGACCATTGATTTTGGAAGATTCCTGCCGGAAATCCGTCAGGGCCCGGAGAGTTCCAACTTGCCAAGCTTTTCACTGCAGTATGTATTTCATCGTAAGATGGCACTCTGATTAACTGCTGGTTCTGCTCAGAAGTGATAATATGGTGAATTATATCAAAATCTGATTCTTGAAAGTTTGGGTTCGTAGTTGTTGCAATTTCAGAAAAATGTGTAGTCAGGAGGCTAGCTACTCTTGTCTGGTATGATACCATCTCCCTTGCTGATCCCTTAGAGCTACAATATTATTTCTAGCTCTTCGTCGATTAGCAACAGTGTGGAAGTAATGTGTATTGTTGTCTGCATCTTTTACCCAATGATCCCCCGATTTCTGCTGCCAAAATTCATTTTCAATTTGTTTCCAATGCTCTATTTGCTGTACTATTTCCTGTATATTAGTGTTGTTCTGTGGGGTGTAGGGGAGTGACTGAACTTCACTAAGCTGTTCTTGAAGTTTTTTAATGTTATTCGGAATCTTTCCAAAGTGATTATAATTCCATTTAGAAAGATTCTTTCTTGTTTGGTTTAATCTACAACCCACAATATGTGGTGGTACCCTTATGGCTACCCTCCCAAGAGCTAGCTATGACTTGAGCACATGTTGGATCGCGTAACCAACATCTGTAGAATTTCCAAGTATGATTCACTCTGAAAGTTTCTGCTTCTGTTGCCAGAAGTATTGGTCTATGATCAGACCCTAGATATGGTAAGTGATACAACTTGGAATCAGGATATTCTACTTGCCATTGTGCATTATGCAGTGCTAAATCCAGCCTGGCTCTCTTATAACCCTTCCCATTTGTTTTATTTGTCCACGTATGTTTAGGCCCTATGTACCCCATATCAAGTAGACCAGCAGAATCTATAATATTATTAACCCAGGTATCTGCGCTATTGCTCGTAGAAGGTTGATCTCCATGTTGAAGATGAATATTCAGATCTCCTAAGATTACCCAAGACTGATAAACATTATCACTGAGATCTTTTAAAAAATCCCACTGAATCTGTTTGTAATCATTGTAAGTGGACCCATAAACACGCGAAAGTAGCCATTCCTTCTTTGAAGGGTTAGATGTGAGCAAAACATGTATCATGTTATCTTTGCAGCTGACCACTTCACAATGGAAACCTTGTTTCCAAAGTAGGATAAGACCACCAGAAAGACCAACTGAACTTACAATTTCAAAATTTGGGTAACCAAATTGTTGAACATAATACTTAGCTTTTTCCTGACTAATTTTTGTTTCCATTAAAAATATTAAGTCAGGGTTGTGCAGTTTAACTAAATCACCCAGATAATCTCTAGTATTTTTGGCTGCAAAACCTTGGACATTCCAAGATAGTATTTTCATTTTGATATAACAGTGATGTGGGTAAATTTTGACTAACTTGGTGGATGGTTTATGCAGAAAGCTAAGAGTAATCAGAACAAAAACCGAATATAGTATGAAATTGGCTAAGTGGTACCTGTATACTAGCCCTACTCGCCTTCCCATGGAATCGCTTCAAGTAAATCGTTCTGAAACATTGCCAAGATAAGGATGATAAGGAACAAGAGTAATAGAAGACCCCAAAAATATATTCTTTAGATCAAAGATATAGAAGAAAACAGAAATTGGAACTAAGTAATAAGAGCAAGATTCGGTAATCAAAGATGTGCAGTAATTCGAGGGCTAAAGAGATCAACAAGGATGAGCAGGACTTATCGGCAAGACCACTCGAAATTCCACGGGAAAATTGGGGCTAATATATCAGTATCTGCAATGGAAGAAAATGATCATAAAGTGAGTATAATCCAATATAAAAGTGAAGAAAAAGGTATAGAAGGATAGACAGTAGATCAAAGAAGTCTTATGTGTAGAAAATTTCAGAAAGTAAACGAGATTGAAAGCTAGATCTAAGGTTGAAGATGGAGCTGAGTCAACTCCGAGTTATCGCCGATTTTATCGCCTCTCTCGAAAGTTAACTGAGTGTCTATTCCAATGGAACCTAGTAAATGTGCCCCTTTGCAATCCTAGGTGGACTAGCAAAGTCAAAAGTGGACAGTGGGTATCGATGGAATTTCCATCGACAGATGGAAAAATCATGGTCGATGGAAATTCCATCAACGTCGATACAATTTCCATCGATGTCGAAGTAATTTCCATCGACGATGCTTTTTCCATCTACCAACGGTAATAATTTGAATTTACCATTTCACTATAAAATGCGGTAAACTTGAATCCAAAATTCACACCAAAGTTTTCACTCTCTCTTTAGCTCTTTCTACTCTCTTCTGCTCTCTTTAGCTCTTTCTACTCTATTTTAAAAATAGGAGAAAAATCCAAAGTTAATTGGTCCAGAGTTGTGGCAGAAGCCGCCGAACAAAGATACTGCGAGGGATACAAAAAAATAGAGGAATCCAAAAAACAGAGGAGAATTCAAGTTTTGAAAATTAACGAGGTCAAGGTTCCAGCTCGAAAGCAAAGAAAGGTTCAAGCAAAAGGCAAGGAAAATCTCAAACCTCAAAATATGAAAGTGCAACCGAAAGGTAACTTGAGAATTAGTAAAACTGGAAAAAATCCAGGACAAACATACAAAGAACGTATCGAATGGAAGTTGCTTCAGTTGAAAAAAATCAATAAGGGTTCAAAGATAGTGAGAGAGCAACAAACTGAAGTTCCTGAAGAAGATAAACCAGTGTTTGAAGATGGGCAGAGATTTTTCGCCAAGTCTATTTTTATGTATTAGATTTCTATGGAACCTAGAAAACAAGCCCCTTTATTTAGTTAGTGAAAATATATTATGTAAAATATCTAAGAAATATAATGCTGTAAAAATTCTAAGAAATGCGATGAATGTTGGAATCATTTCTATATAAACATAATTTTAGAAAAAAAAACAATCAAATTAATCAATATGGGTTCGCAGTTTATATAATCCGATGATGATCTTGCTCTTATCAATGATTTCGTCTTCGTTCCTGTATCAGGCGCACAAGAGTTTAGGTATGCAAGTTTTGGCCGGCATACGAGTTTTAGCACAAGAGTCAGAATTGCAAGGATCCTGAATGATTGTCACTTGGAAATTATGCGCGTCAAGTTGCCGAAGAACAATGGGGATGGGAGGAAGAACAAGTCGAAGCTTTGGCATCTGCCCTCTATGCTGACGAGCAACCTAGGGTGTTTGCATTTTGGCGTTGCTACCGCGTGTTAAGACAAAGTCTACCTGGATTTTTCTAAAACAAACATCACAACCAAATCGGCTTTAATTGTGCGCTAGTAATGTAATTGGGTTATTTCAAATAAACGATGTACTCGTCTATTCTATCCATGTAACTGTTGAAAATCCTTGCACTGAAGTCGTTGAATGCGCCCATGAACAAATCCTCCTGCACATGCAAAAACATAATAGGTAATGGTACGGGAGAAAACACATGCAATCCTTGTTGTTTTCTCCCCTACCTTTACCTTACTATGTTTTGGCATCAATGCGATGCAAAAAAAGCAATCCTGGGATGAAATCCTTGACCGGCTGAACAAATCCTGCACAAGCAAAATCATCACATGACAATGGTAGACGATAAAATTTGCAATGCTTGCTGTTTTATCGTATACCATTGTCACGTGATGGTTTTACATCGGTGCAATGCATAATAAAACAAGCCTTATTATGTTCTGGCCTAACACAGTCCTCTATCTTGGTAAAGGTCAGCCGGCCGTAGTTGCGATAGTTCGACCTTTACCAAAGATAAAGGACTGCGTTAGGCCAGAACATAAGGCACTTTGTTTGACGAACTCTTCTCATCAACCCACATAACGATTAACAAGAAAAGTTTTCAGGACACGGTAATGTCGCTCGTACTTGAATTTTTTTCCTTTAGATCGTTGCCATTCATTCAAAGTCCTGACATGATTTTCATCATCGGTATCTCCCGGAAAATGATGTGCTTTGATCCATCTCCCCAAGTGCATAAATTCATTGACTCTTAGGTGTATTTTTCTCCAACGCGACCACAACGTAGAGAGATCACGCACGACTTTGGAAGTACGTCTATCTAATTTGAATTCTGCAGTGACAGTAGTCCACAACTGTGGTTCATTTACTTTAACCCGATTACGTTTCATATCGTCCTTGGTCGGATAAAAAATCATATAGTTTGTACAAAGACATAAATCTTCATTCCACGTAAACTTAGGACGAGGTTTAGGTGCATCTGGTAATAAATCTAGAGGATTTGCTGGTTTTTTCGGTGCAGTTTGTTTTTTTGATGACGAAGAAGAAGTTGTGGAAGATTTGCATCGCTTTGGGTTACCATAGTGTCTAGGAGGAGTGGTATACCATCTCTTAAATGAAGGAGGAGTGAATAAAGGAGGAGGTTTCGATGAAGGTTCAGTGTAGTAGTAGTTATGGACTAATTTTGCCGTTCTGCTTCGAAATTTAGGTGATGCTGGAGGAGTACCGAGTAAAACAAAGTTTGGAGGAGAATATGGTGGAGTTGAATATGATGTTAGAATGGCTTGGGAAGATGATGGATTTGACATTACGAAAAATATTGATTTATCAGATGAAATCGAGAGAAAACTAGAGAAATATCGAACTAAGTTGTGAGTGAATGAAGTGAAGGCCAAGTTTGGGTTTATATAGGATTGAGGCGTGAAATATAGGCCGTTGGATGAGCCTAATCTTCTCGATGGAAATAGTACCGATGATGGAAATTCCATCGAGGTCGACAGAATTTGTATCTGTCGATGGAATTTCCATCGACGACACTATTTCCATATGGCTTTGCAACTTTGCAACGTCAAAACAGGTGTTTGCTAGGTCCATAGTGTGACAAAACACCCTTAATCTGGGTTTTTGGTGTCCCATAGGAAGTGGCCTTAGGCTAAGTCTAATGGGAGTGCTACTTCCCTTAAAAGCGTGGTCTAAACCCCAACATCAACTTCAACTTCCCGATATATGTAGAAGTGGAAGTTGAATTCTAATTCGACGCTCAATGATGTAGCGCCCAAACGAATATTCTCACTAGATCTGATGGCTAATAACATATGTTCCAGATCTGATGGCTGAGATTATCTGGCGCTTTATCATTTAGCGCCCCACCGCTATATGATTCAGCGCCAGACTGATGTGTCATGCTTCTATCTAGCACTTCCCATTAGACTTGGTTTGCTACTTTGCTGATGTGTCATGCTACTTTTTAAGGGAAGTAGCACTCCCATTAGACTTAGCCTTACTCGCACCACCGTTAGAAATCACATTGTGAGCCGTTTTCGTTTCAAGACCTAAACGGAAAATAAAATTGGCAATGTGACAATCTATAACAATAATATAAATACCTAAGGATAGCACCTACGCCTCCTTGGCTTTAGTGGTGGTGTGTAGACCACACAACCATGAGGTCATTGGTTCGAGGCACGGTACATTCTTGAAGATGATGACAATGATTAAGGTATTTCAAAATGCCCTTTTATTTATTTTTTATCACAGTGTTTTCCAGCCTCATATCATTTTTTTTCTTCCAGTATTTATACAAATATTCAGACCCCTGCCAGTCAATGTTTTGATGCATTGAACTCCATCAAAAGCTAAATTGAGAGAAATCTAAGATAAGACAGTAGGCCTGGCAACGGTAACGGGAAAATCCGACATCCGATCCGAAATCGTTATCCTATAGGATATTATCCGTCATATCGGATATCGGATACCGATAAGATAACGGATAAATGTCTGTTAG
>JAJJMA010089556.1:490-13054 GCA_023529015.1 Papaver nudicaule
GTAGTCACAATACTCTGTCGAGTTTTCGTATCCTAGAGGCTGCTTCCCTTTGGACCATGGCCATTGAAAGTCTGATCTTCCCTGGATTTCTCGTAAGATTTGCGTCTCTGGCTTGTTTAATTTGCAAAAGACTCTGTCTCCAAACCTTTGTCTTATATCTTCTCTCTTGTCTTCCCAGGTCCTGGATCGTCTGTCATTTGGTTGCTGATCGGGTCGGGGCTTTGGCGGGCGGGCCCCTGTCTGCTTAGCCGCGTTCGACGTTGTCGGTGGAGCGGGTTCCATTGAATTTGTTTTTTGCCCCGATTCAGATCCCAGGTTATGATTCCTTGGGTTGTCCCTTTGAATTTCCTCAAGTCGAATATACCGTTCTTGTATCAGCCGTAAGTCTGCAATGGTGGTCGGGTGTCTGAGCTGGAGCTCGGTGAATAGTAAAGATCCCCTTGGCAACCCGCTCTTGTAAGTCCCGATCGCTACTTCGGGAGGTAGTTTCCCGATGGCTAAGCACAGCCGATGCCATCTGTCGGTGTAGTCCCGGGTACTTTCCATGTGTTTCATGTCCAGCACAAACAGCTTCTCCATTTCCACCTTAGTGGCAATGTTGTACATGTAGGCTTCTACAAAGCATCTGCTCAGCTGGTCGAAGGAGTCGATGGAATTGGCGGGGAGATTGTCGAACCATTATAACGCTGATCCTTTAAGACTTGACGAAAAGAATTTACACAATATGATTTCATCAAACTCTCACTTGGCTAGTGCCCTTGTGTAATACTTCAGATGCAATGCCGGGTCACCGCTTCCATCGAAGCACTCGAAAGGGGGAAGTGAGCATTTAAGATGGATTTCTCCTCTGGCGATAAACGCTGTGAATGGTGTCGTGTGAGTTCCCCTTATAGCTTCCTCCAATCTGCCATGGCCTGAACTACTTTTGAGTGCACGCATTTGCTCACCAGCTGGGCGTGTTGCTCATCCAATCCAATTCCCCACGTATGTCCTATTTATCATTGTGCGCGGGCTCTCTGGATTCGGGGTGTGTCCTCACTGATCGACTTTTGCTGCGAACGTATGTTGAGCCTTCTGAGTCACCAACTCTACTTAGATTTTTGGAATCTTTTCCCCGATGTCCCGCTGTTGCCATGACTTTCTTTCCTGGGTTCGATTTTTGCTCTGTCTGAGAGTTTGCTTCATCCTCCAATGGTATTACTGGGGTGAGCTGAGTGACTTTGGCTTTACGCTTCAAGTTCTCCTGGGATAGTATCTTCAATGCTTCGGCGTAGTCTTGGTTTTGCCTTCCTGCCTGTGTTGTTTTGTTGATTTCTCTCTGAAAATCGTTAGATCCTCAATTGTCAGGAGTGTGTCGTTCTCCGCTTCTTGATCCGTTGATCGGGCTTAAAGTTTCCGCACGAAGATTTCCCGCTCCTTCTTGAATGGTTGATGCTGCTACTTCCTCCAGCTGCCGTCTTTGGTCCATAAATACCTCTTGGAATCCTACAATTGGTAAGGTGGCCGTCTTTGGTCGGGCATTGTGGGCATTACCTGTTGGTATTTCCTATACCTGACGAGATTCCTTCATGGTGGATTCCGCGGTTTTCTCTGTTTCCTTGAGTTTGTCACGCCTGGCTTCTTTCTCAACTGCCGAAATTGTTGCTACTGCGAGTGCGGCTGCTTCCTCTATGGTCATTTGACTTTGTGCGTCACCGTTATGATTGTCAGGGGAATCTTTCTCTTTGTTTGACTGGGATCGGGTTTTTCGTTGAGAGACTCTGATATCCGATATTTCAACGTTTGCCGTGCTTTTGCCAGCCACCTCCTTAGTAGCTACGTCCTTGGTGGGTTGAAGGGGTGGCGGTTTAGTTGACGTCATGTCCTACACATGTTTTGAGGGTACAGATCCAGTTTTTGGTGTTTCCTTTGTCTTCTCCATGTTCAGTTATTGTCGCTGCTTCGTTTCTGCAAGAAAAGATGATATAATCAAGAAAATAAAAGGTGAGTCGTTAGTTTCTGTCGTCTTATGGTGACTCCACTCTGTCGTCTTATGTTGACTCCACACATCGCCAACTTTGTACAGATCGGGAACTCTTGGTAGTAAACCTTGTTGAGAGCATTACTTTGTCACTAGGAAGAATAAATTCTTTACTCAGTCCATGTTTCTAGCGCCACTGTAACAACCAAAAATCGCGCGAGAGATCCTAAGGTTGCTAACACAATAAGTTCTTAAGTTGCACCGAAAGATGTATCATAATTTGATATACGATAATGAGATAAAGTCAGATGGCAAGAAAGTAAAAAACACAAGGGATTTTTACGAGGTTCGGCACATGAATGTGCTTTACATCCTCGGCTCCTAGATTGGATATTTTCACTATGATGATCAAAGTATTACAGAGATGCAAAGGGGAAAAACAACAAGACAGTATGAACAAAACAGTGTGGACTTCTCTCTTTTTCCCTAGGACTCTCACTAATTGGTTGCCCCTTCTCCAATGGATGGTGTTTTCTATTTATAAGCCCCTGGAGGGTCGGTCCCACCAAAGTGATACACGTATACCCTCGGTTTGTGGACTGCTATCTGTACCCCCGGGCATCTTACTTAGTGGTAGAATATTCATCTTGCCCCCGCTGATGACATATTGGTGCATGACTGCCACGTGTACCCTTAGTCTTGTTTATAGGTCACATGCCGCCCTCTATTTCCCCTTTCACGCCCGCTGGTGCCATCGGGTCGTTAGTCTTGCATGATTGACACGTGTCTCCCTAGCACAGCCTAGGGCACGAGCTGTCTTCCACCATCTCTGCTTTTCCCGCTCGATGCATTGGGCATTGCTCTAACCAAGGGTCCCCGCTCCACGTGTCTTTAGTTCCTTTGTGGTGTTCCACCCAAAAGGGGACACGTCTTGCTTTGCATGCCGTGAAGTCAGGTACGTCTTTCTCTTTCTCATCTCAGTCTGACAGCTTTGACTTCATCTAGGCCCTTGATTTTGTCTAGAGATTTGCTTATAATAGGGAGAGATTTTCCAAAAAATCTTCTTGGACATATTATAGTGCTTTTCATCCTGCGACTTTATCGTGCTTTATGCTGTGAGATGCGGCCACGTGATGGTGGATATTTTACACTTACAAAAATACTTGGTTTTGCTAGATCAAGAGTGCTTGAACAATGGGGGGACAAATTTTTTCTCATCCCAACCCCTGCCAACTGATTAAAAGAAAAGTTCACCAAATCCCACAAAACTTTGTCTGATATGAATGCCCTCCATCCTATCTACTCCATGTACGTAAACATACGTTAACACTTAGCACCCATAAGAGCATCTCCAACGGTGGGTCTAATTTTATTTTTTATATGCCACGTAGGATTTAGGACCCCCATTTTACAAAAATTCATTTTCAATAGTAGGGTCCTCAAAATTAGTAGTCATGACATGGCAACCAAAAAGTCTTAGAGAAAGTCTTATTTCGACTTTCTGTTCGACCTCCATGTCATCAATTTAACTAACTTTTTTTATTTTAATTATGGTTTAAATATTAAATAACCAATAGAAAAAAAAGAAAAACAATATATTTATTTCATTAATTATATCCACATATAAAATTTAAGGGTTAAGACCTTGCACTATTGGAGATGGTTTATAAGCCAAAGAGTTTTATTGCTTAAACCTTCCTAAATGAAAGTCTAAATAAGACCCCCACATAGGATTTTCAGCGCCCACTGTTGGAGATGCTCTAAGGCAACAAACCCTAAACTTTGATAATTTTCTCCGCAATCAGATTGGGTATTGCCTGTGGATAATTGTAAAGATATTTCCAATTGTATTTCTACCGTTGGATGAACGATTTGGCGGTTTGTTAAGGATTTGCGTGATTCTCAGACGTTGTTTCTTGTTTTGTCTCAACTTTTCTATACCTTTTGGCTCCTTGGAAATGCTGATCAAACCAACAAAAACAAAAACTGAAACTCTCGTCTATATCTTCTTCACTCCCCCTACTCACCTCACCCTTCACCGCCTCATTTCGGTCCTATTGTTTATGAACACACATCGTCTTCCCATTCCTCTACAAAATATCTCATTGCGTGTTTCCTATCCACATTCACTTTCTCTCCAGTTACTACCCTGCTAAGAAAACCAATTTCTCTCTCTCTTTTTCTTGGATTACTAAACCCATACAAAAACCATATCATCAGAAGATGCCTCGCACACTCAAACTTCAGTACAAAACGTGATCGTTTGTTTAGATCTTTTTTAGATAGTTGTGGGTGTCCTCCACGTGTCAGCACACAAGGAGCTAATAGTTTCACTCATTCTCCACTTGGCTTTCTTATAGCAGTAGTTCATCAACACGCGTATGTTTCGTCTTTTTCGTTTCTTAAATTTTGCTATTTTGTTTTAATATCATTAACACTCATTGCAAGTTCGTTTAAACGAAACTTCCGCACTAGAAAGTTTCTTCCTCTTCCCCCATCGTCTTCTTCCCTTCTACTAGCTCTGTACTTGTTCTCTGGCTCTAGAAATCTTGCTATCTACACGTGGCTATGGAAGGATCAAGATCATGTCCATTTCATCGTTGTTTTGAGAATTGGATCAACCAACAAGAGAAAGATTTAAACGAGTTAGATCAAGTAGCAAAAGAAGATAGAAGAAATGAGGAGAAACTAAAAAACATTGCTGAAAAAAACATCAAACATTTTCAAGAGTATCATGAGAAGAGAACTCTATTAGTTAAAGAAGATCCGTCTTCATCATTCTCACCTTCTTGGACAACACCTTTTGAGAATTCATTCTTATGGATTGCTGGTTGTAGACCAACTCTAGCGATTCAGCTCGTTTACACACTGTGTGGGGCCGAGTTAGAAGCTAATTTAGAGGAGTTTTTACAAGGTATAAGAAGAGGAAACCTTGGTGAACTTTCATGTGTTCAATTAGGTTTGGTTAATGAACTCCATTGTAAAACAGTGAAAGAAGAAGAAAAGATATCGAATCGATTGGAAGCGCTACAAGAAGATATTGGTGAACAACAACTTGCGTCTTTCATTAACATTTCAGATACTGGATCATCAATATTAATGAGTTCAAGTGTAAATGACTGCGAAACTAATGGGCTGATAATGAACAAAGCAATCGATGATCACGCGGCGGAGTTGGCGAGCATTTGGGAAGAAGCTGACAGATTAAGATTGAAGACAGTGAAGGAACTGGTACACATATTAACGCCGCTACAAGCTGTGGATTTTCTAGTTGCTGCCAAGAAACTCTATCTGTCAATGCATGAATGGGGTCGAACCAGAAGAGACAGTAATCCTCAACATTTTGTTACTAATCCTCATGAGTTCAATCTCAGTTAGGATATAATTAATTAAGGTACTGATGTTTGATGTTTTTATTTTGGGGATATTTTGGCTTGTGTAACTTTCCATTTTAATTCTAGCTTAGCTTTTTTTTTGCCTTTTAGGTTTATAGTTTTTGGTAATGAAGTTTAAATTTGCACCTGTAACTTAGGTGATTAAACAGCTGATGGGGGTGTTTAATAAGATACTATATGGAGATAAAGAAACCTTTATCACTAACTTAATTTCCTACAAATTTACTTATACAATTTTTTGAGTAGGCAAGATTCTTTACTTTTTATTTTCCTTTTGCCATAGTTCTTTATTGCTTGTGTTAAATTTTGTTTGCACCATCTGGTGTATGAAAAATGGCCTATGCTGAGCAAGTAATAGTTTTAACCAGACTACAATTATTCATTCCCGAATGGCGTTGAGAAGCTAGTGATCAGTCCAATGAGTCCAATCACGAGATTAAACCAAAGTCTGATTAAGTTGTGATCAATGACATAAATCAGCACAATCAATGAGAAGGGCAAGGACCTCGCCTCAGAATCAGGACCTATTTACCTGCCCAAGGCCTGACTGCCATACCGCGGCTAGAGCGAGTAGTGAAGGCTTCAGCTTCAGCTTCAGCATCTGTCCTTGGGAGGGGGCGCAGAGTCGATTCAATCAAATACCAGTTTCCCAGTAATCGCGCCGGTGCTGCTAGCTGCCTGCACATAGGCTGCGGCGTTTTTTGTTTTCAAGTGGCGCAAATACCAGTGTATTTGCTTACGTGAGGGGCATATTTGGTGCAACAACCAAAACAGCAATAATTAGTTGTCTTCCCTATTTCAGAACCTTTCGGATAGGGCTGTCAATAATAGTCCGATATCTTCGTTTCCAATTATTCGAGATCCTGTAGGATATTATCCGTTATATCGGATATCGAATCGGATATTTCTCCTTAACCTATCGGAATCGGATTAGACCTCATCCGATTGTTAATATCTGATATCCAGATAGGCATAGGGATGTACTTATAATTTTCCATCACCTCTTAAATATTAGTTGTTCAGATTTTACTAAACACCACCTTAACCGTTGATTTCTAGGTATATCCTCTCCATTTTTGATATCCTATAGGATATTATCGGATATAGGATATCCTATAGCACCATCTTACTTTCTTTAGTATTTGTTTTTGTGTTTCTTTTCATATGTGTGTGAGAGCAAGAGACTTAAATACTTAAGAGTAGTGTTTTTAAGACTGTTTATGTGTTTGAATGTGTGTTTGAAGACAATTTGGATGATATGTTGGAGAAATGGAACTTAAAATTAAGTATGAATACGTTTTACATGTTTTTCGTTAGAAATCGGATATTATCGGATAAATATCCGATATCCGATAGCTTAGGCTATCGGTATCGATATCTTATTTTAATATCCTATAGGATATTATCGGATATCAGATATCCTATAGTACTAAGCACATCGGATACGGATTTGTCAATATCCTATAGGATGCTGATCCGATCCGAGTCACAGAGGTAGCGATTCTCTCTCTCTCTCTCTCTCTCTTAAAAAATGATCCCAACTTCCAAATTAACCCCTTTAATGATCCACTTAGAGCCTTATTTATAGAGATCCCCTTTTATCCTTAGGTTGCCATGTGTCTTCTTAATCACTTATTCACATAATTGCCACCCTTAACTCTTAGATATCTCAGATTCCTTAACCCAAGCCCATTTAGATAGGCCTAAATAAGTATATGTTAAACCCATTAGGCCCTACTAGACTTGGGGTATCCACATTAGTCCCCTGACGGTTCGGGCGGGCGAGCATGTCGGGTCAACCATCACCCATGAAGACTTTAGTCCCCAGCTGCCTTCCACAGTTACCCCTTATCTCTTCAGATCGTGGCCTACGTGGCAGTGCACGTCTCAACCATTAAACAACATCATGGCCTAGGTGGCGAGCGGTTACTCTTTTTTACTTTCCCTTCTTCCTTGTATAAATAGTCTCCCGATTTCACCTCCCTCGACCAACCTTCTTCTGGCTAACTTTCCTTCTCTTCTTCCTTCATTATAATGAGCGATCACGAGCCCTTACCAGATGATCAGATTGCCTCTGACCACGAGAACGAGGTTGATCTAGAGAATGCGCCGAGTTACGAAGGCGCTGGAAATGCTAGTCTTGACGTCTTTCCCGATCCTGAGCGCAAAGATGACTTATTTTCCCACACCCAATTCAACCAAAGCATCGCCCTCCAAAGCGCGTTTGTCCCATTTCCCAGTAATGTCTATCCTGATGACTTTCTCAATCAGCGCCTCTTAAATCGCCTACCACCGCCACTCCCAGCCGATCCCTTGTGGCTAATGAACGCTGAGAGCAGTAAGTGGTCATTCCCTCCTTTTGAGCAGATCCCCTGCTTGGCTATTAACCGCTGCGATTATGAACTCCCGACCATCGTCTACAAATCCACGGCGAAACCTCAGGAAGGTTGGTCCTTGTGGGTCAAGTACGTTACTAACCATGAGCCCTATGTTCATATCCTCGGGGAGCTTGGTATCTTCGATGCTATCAAAGCATCAAAAAGTCGTTCTTGCAAGCGCAATACCTCCGATCTGAATAAGCTAGTCACACGTTGGATCTCTTTGTTTCATACTTTTCTTTTTGCTTGGGGCGAGGGGACGATTACCCTTGAGGATGTGATCGCGCTTACCCTATTGCCAGCCCATGGCTCTCATTACTGGCACCAATCATCCGTCGCCGGTTGCATGCGCCCAAAGGATTGGGATTTGGTCGTTCTTTTGAAAAAGTTAAAAGAGCGTGCAAGAGATGTCCTTGCAGAATGAGTCGGTGATGGCTCAGAGAAAGGTAAGGAGCACAAGACTGCTCAGGATGACGACCCAGAGAGGGGTGAAGAACACGAGGGCGCTCGAGGTAACACTTTCTGAATCATTTTCCTTTTTAAAGGTCATTCCATCTAGCGCCGCAGACGATGAGTTCTTTCTTTCCTCTTGTGTGTTGTAGGGGAGAACGAAACTGAAGCCCCTGCTTCGAATCAGAAAAAGAGGCGCTCATCTTTTCCCTTGTTTGTGAAGTACTGGGCGCCAAAGCAAGTGGAAGGCGGTTGGGAACGTCTGGATTATGGCGAGGACTCAGAGACGTTGCAGTTGGCCGCGTTCCTTCTTTTCTGGTTAAGTCATGATGTGTTCGAATTCGGTCCGGGGGATACCATCAAGGAAGAACTAATGTCGATGGCCGTTCTGATGGCGCGTGGTATTTCTTTCCATTTGGCTCCCATGTTCTTAGGCGGGCTTTACCGTCATTTGGACTTGCTTGTGATTGACCTTCAGAGGGTCGCTAATGCTCACACCGTCGAGACTTTCGTTCCCGCGAGCTTTCTCCAGATGTGGTCTTGGGAGCGCTTTCCTGGTTCTAGCCGACAGGTTCCGAAGTTTACCGTCCATGAGAATGTGGAGCGAGTCGACGAGGAGGGGGAAGTTTATCAGGATCCCATGGTGTATTCTTTTCCTCGCGCCCGTCTCTATAAGAATAAGTCACCTAAGACTCTTGATAGTATCTCTAGGTATATGGATGTCGGGGCAAAGTTCTGCTTTTCTCCGTATACTGATGATCGTGTTGGTCCTACTCCTTATTCCTTCTATTCGACTGAGGGCGAAATCCTCGACTCTAGGAAGGTAAACCAAGCAAGCGAAGTGGACTTCGTTCTTTCGGTGACGCCTGGTTATCTGCCGGGCTTTTATGGTGGTGCGTTTTCTATTGAAGCTTATAACCTCGATCGTGCAGTCCGCCAAGCAGGCTTTGATCAGGGGGTTCCTCCGCCTCCCTTGCGTCCCCTTGTTCTGGACAAAGCCTCGATCGAAACGTGTTATGATCGGTTTGTTTATTCTGATGGGGTGCGCTTCGCTGTCGTCATATCGATCCGTTATCCTGACCCCACACGGACTTCACTCCGCGTTTCTGCCGATTAGCGCACGTATTGGGAAGAGCTTTTGACGCGTGTGATGAACTTTCTGGTGACTGCTTATGTCTGTTATCGCACGCCCGACAAGGATGAGCTCTATGATATGCATCACGTCGGTCGTTCCGTGCTTGATAAGGGTATAGGAGGGCCACTTATACTTGTCCCCGGGAACAAAGGCCGCGCTCAGAATTCCAATGAGACAGCCTGGGGTCCTCTTCCCTTGGACCTCGATGTAGTTGTAGGGCAGAGGTCAAGGAGGAAAGTCCCCCTCTCCTCTTCGAAGGCTGCCGGCGGACATGGACGATCACGAGTGACCAAAGTTTCTAAACCGTCTCCTTCAACGCCTGATGTTTCGTTGGGCGGAGGTACTGCGGTAAGTGATCACCCCTTGGCATATTGATTTTGCGTTTACGCTTTTTCTGATCCTTATATTTACTTAGCCTTTTGCTTGCGCGTAGCCTGACGGCGCTCATGATCCGGGGCCGCGTAGGCGGTCTTTGGAGGAGTGGCTTAATATGCCCGAGCATGAGTGGCGTAGGAAGGCGTTGATTGATAAGTTGAATTGGGAGCGGGCGTAGTCCCCATTCCCCGATGTATTTCTTCCCTTTCTAATACTTCTTGTACTAAACAGGCGCGTCAGGGAACTTCCTCGAAGAGGAAATGTTCCTTGTCCATACAAACTCCCGCTCGTTCGAGTAACCCTGAGTTTGTGGAGGAGTTTGAACGTCGTAACCAAAGCGCCGGTGCCAAGCCAGCTGACGTGATGAGGTTAACTCGTTTACAACCTTTAGTCTGTTATGTTAGGCGTGGTGGGGTTGATCCTCTGAACTCACCGTCTGCTATTTTGGAATCTTTCAGTTCATCAATGTCTGAGAGAGTACATCACGTGGGCCCGTCCTCTTCTGGTCACGTGCTGTCCGATCCAGGTATGTATTAAATTTTACACGTGGGGTGCATTTACTCCTTCCCCTTTTGAGCGTAAAATCCTATATATGCCCCAATATTTGTTGCATTCCTGTGAATCGAAAGAGTTTTGAGTCTAGTTGATACTTTGGCAATTCATTATTGTTGCTGTCGTATATATTTTATCATAGGTTCTTTCGGAGGCGATTCTCCCAGCGATCGAGCAAGTGATACCGACGCCGAAGAGGGCACGTTCTCAGCATCCTTTGAGCAGGTGAGCTATTGATTTTGTTTGAATTTAATTTTTATCCCCTGTTGTTGTTTCGTATCTAAATTTAGTTCTCCCGTAGGAGTCGGATATGGGGAAGCGCGTGAACAAAGAGGCCGAGAGTGCCAGTAGTGAAAAGCGCTTGAGAAATTCCTTGCCTCCTAGGAATAATAACATTGTCAACCGTCCCACTGCTTCCGCGGTGATGGGTTCTCCTGCTGCCAATGTAACTCGTTCTCCTGCTGTGAGTGTGGCTCGTTCTCCTTCTGTCAGCGTGACTCGCAACTCTACTGCGCTGCCTATGTTTGACCACGTCTTTGATCTTTCGGAAATTGGTTTTGAGGATGACCCTTTTGATCTAGTTCATGGATTTTGGGTCCCTTCAGCTCATGCGGGTACTTATACCAAAATCCTGAGGCGCCATGGTCACTTTGTTCCTGTGAAGATGTCATCCTACCTTAGTAAGGCGGTGCAAGTTAAAACGGTTAGCGATCTGCTGGATGTGGCGGCCGGTCTTTACGACGCAGACCAGAATCCTCCTTCTGAGGAACATATGGGAAAATGGGAAAGGACTCTCTCTACTGCAGACTATATGCGACTTAACGTCGCCTGGATGCTGGAGTTGATGAAAAAGGTGAGAGCCAAGCACGACCCTAGAACCTCAAAGCTGTCCTCTGAGATTGATCAGCTGATGAATGACAAGGCGCGGTTGGAAGCAGAAGTTGAGACCAAGACGGCCGATCAAAGGAGGATTGCCCTTGAGTTTAGTACTGATACTGACGCGCTTGCTATGGTGGAAAAGGACGTTGAGCGGGTTGATCTTGAATTGGAGGCTAAGCAGAGGGAGCTGGCCGAGCTTGCTGAGGCGAATTCATGAGCTTGCTGAGTTTTTTAGAACATTACTTTTGGTTTGTTGAGACGTTGTGTATGACGATTTCATTTTCTTTCTTTTTTTTCTTTCTTTTTTTTGAGTGAAAGGACTTATTGGTTGGTGTTTGAATTGTGGATGTTGGATATCGTGCTAGTCTTAAATGTTTAATTAATAGTTGTTGGTCTGCATATATAACTGTAGTAGTGTTTCTGTGTTATGATCTGTTGTGTTTGTTTCCCCTCTTTTCTCTTCTTTTTTTGTTTTCTGCAGGGACTTGTGTGGATGTAATGGCGCTGTCGCGTGAGGAAGTTGCTAGTGATATTCGCAATTTACGCAAGGCTAGTTTCGTCTTGCCTGTGGTCCTTGCTCATTTTGGGAAAGACGACTCGTGTCTTGAATTTGCTGAAGTAAACTCCTTGGTGGAGAAGATAAGGTTATCAGGGCACATGCCTGATGAATTTATATTGGAGCGCTTTCGGAATTGTGGGGCTCGTCGGGTGTTTTCCACTTTAAGCATGTATGATGTTTCCCGCGCCCTTCGCGTAATAAATGTGTCTTTAAATCGTTCTTTTGTATTGCTTCGCACGTTTCGGAGTCGAAGTATCTAGAAAGTTGGTTTGTTTTTCTTCAAGTTGACCCGTGTCTTTTCGATATTCGTGTAATAATAAATGCAACTTTCAAATGTTAGTTTTGAATGTGTATATATATATATATGTCTCTCATGTTTCCTTCTTTATCTTGCTTTTCTTTTTCGTTCCTCTCCCCTCCCCTCCCCTTTTTTTTTTTATATATATTTCTCCTTTGATGCTTTTCGTTTACGCGGCTATTTGCCTTGTCTTCGACACCTTCTGTGTCCACTCCCTTAGACCTTGAGCGCGAGATTGGGCGATTGGAGTCAGTCAAGGAGGAAGCAGAATTGTTGGTTACTCATAGACGAGAGGATTATGAGGCTCTCCAACAGGTTTGGGATGATCATCATGCTGAATGGCAGGCTGCCTGCGCCGCTGGACTCGCCCCCGGTGTCCAATTTGGTTCAAATAATGAGGCGGGGCTCCGTCACCGAATGGACATTACCCATAGTCGTCGTACCGTTGCTCTTAGTAACCTTCTTGAAGCCGAGCGGTTTGTCAGGGATATTGATGAGGAACTGGAGCGGTGTAGGCGCGCTCTTGCAGTAGGCGCTGTTATGCCTTTGGTTTAGTCTTTTGCTTTATGTAGATGTCGTATGG
>JAJJMA010089567.1:5151-15873 GCA_023529015.1 Papaver nudicaule
AAATATGTACCTGAGCTGCACCAAATAAAGTTTTCACTGCTGTTTTATCTGATGCTAATTTTTCCTCAACAAGTTTTGTAGTTTCTTGCAATGCTGATTTACAATCGGGACCAGCAGACTCTCCGATCTACAAGTCGGACATCCGAGAAAGGTTGATTTTCACTCAGCGGAATGATATGGAAGGAAAATGAAAACACATTCACATAGGTAAGTGGACCACTACTAATGTATTATATACTTGAGCACCTGTTTATCGAAGTCGGCGAAGTTGTAAACAGCTTGAACAACGGCTGAACTCGCTAGACTCCCACATGTTAAGTGTGGGAATTTCAGCCGAAACCAAGCACTAAGTGCTCCAGAGTAAGAGACACCGAAAACAAACCAGGGGTTATCAGCTTTTGACCGATTTAATTTCTTATTCAAGGAATCCTGCAGATAATATATCAAACAAACCTATCCATAAGAATATAAGGCGATGGCCACAGTGGAAATTGAAGATAATTTGGACAAGTTACCGACACAGGAGATCCAATTGCACACCAAATGTTGATAAAAAAATGAAGTAGCAATTAGCAAGTCGAATCTACCTGATAAAACTGACGAAAAGCGGCCAAATCAAAAAGAGCCTGCTTCGAGGAGAGATATCTCAAGTTCTCTGTTGACAATGTGTCAAATGGAGAACTCTTTCCATAATAACGATGCTCAAGAGTCACAATAGCAGCACCAAACTTCTTTGCCAATACCTACTCAACATTACAAAGGCACTTTGTATGAGTATGATATCATGTACATGCAGCATTAGACTCCAATTCCAAAACAATATAATTTGGATTCTGGACTGATAATCAATTTTCACAGAAACCAAAGCCAATCAGTAACTCAATGGACTCAACCACTAAACACTATTGCTAAACAAAATGCATGTTTCTAAACACCTAAAATCATCTAAATTATTGTAATTTTCACCCATTATAAACTGAAACTGATGAAAAAGGGATAGAGAAGACTTACACTGATGTAATCATTAACAATTCCATTACAAGAAGATTCACCACATAATTTAAGAAAAATAGGTCCATCAGGAGCTCTAAAGTAGTCAAGAAATTCATAATAACGCTGCTGAAATCGACCATGATTCTGCAGAATCCAGTTCAATCAACACAAGGACCAATCAGTAAATCCTTAATCTAACAAATTCAATTTTCCAATATAGTCATAAAAATAGACCTAATAAAGAAATTCAAAATTAGAATTGTATTAGGTTGTAAGACTTACAATTGGGGAGAAATGATCGAGTGTCTGGTTAAACCAAATTGCGTTCTGAGTCAAGTAATTCTTGCTGCTGGATAAACCATTTGTCCGCATACGAGATTCAACAACGATGAAGTCATGAGAGATGACGAAGAAGAATGAGAACCAGAGAAGTAATTGAATCTTCATCTTCTCTTCGTATTCTGATTCTGTGTTGTTTGCAGAGATTTCCACTAAGTAGGGGCGTAGGAGTGCAGTAAAATGATGATTAGTGTTTTATGCTTTGTGATAATTAGAGTAACGTTTATCCGGAATTTCCGCTGACATGCGCGGTCCCCTTAACTTCTCTGGAAGACAACGTGAGCATGTACACGCTCGTCCTCACGCTCCCATTCCAATTGCTGGGCCTGGGTCCTTTTTCTTTTGTTCTTGTAATCAAATAACTGGTGTACTCTCTGGTCTGGTGTGGTGTGATCAAACTGGTGACGCAATAACGGCATGACTGGTCCCTTCCCTTTAATACTGAAAAGAGTTGGTGTCTCGGACGGAGGGCGGTTTGGCGATAGGTATTGGATAGGGTCATTTGGTGGTTTAACACTGGGAATAAAAATATCTAACGGCGAGTTTTAAGTCTTTCGACATGTCCTTCGCATTGGTACCCAATAACTTTGAAACAACTGATACTACTTACTCCAGGTCGCAGGTTCGAGACCTACATGGGCCATTTTGAATAAAAAGAAAAAAAAACTGATACTACTTACTAACAAGCAAGCCATGGGAATGTAAGGGCATTTCAAAGCATCCGGACATATCATCTCTACTACTCGGAGGCTCGGAGCTGGCATATGAGTGGCAGGTTAGATCAACTCTATCATATTACCTACACTAGTAAAAGTGCACGTGCCCTGCACGTGTTATTTGAGTTGAGCATTTCTTATACCTAGGTGGTAAAGAACGAATACTATTTCAGCTGATTGTCCTTGGAGCCATTGACCATATCCCAATTCAGTTTCAATTGCCTTGGTAAAAAAGAGAGAAATACAGTAGTAACATACTAACATTTAATTATTACTTCACAATAATCTTTAATGCTCTTTTTTCAAAACACTGTTCTAGACTGGAGGGTGTAGATTTTCCATGCTATAGGAGAGGAGAAAGTTGTACATAAAGTGAAGAACTTGTCTACAGTTGGATCAAATGAGTAGTTTTTTTTCTCTCGACAATAAGAACCAAGCATCTACCTTGTAATCCAATCAAACTTCTAGTTGATGATTTCTGCAACGATCTTACCCACCCCATCCCCATCAACTGATAACCCCAAACCATATGTAGTCTAAACTGAAAGGCGCAATGAAGATTATTATGGCTCAAAAGTTTACAGACAATAAACTCATTTTATAAATTTCTGTGGTACTACCATTCCTAAATGAAGTTAACAATACATCCCAGTATTTTAGTGAACCATTGCATAACACAAAGATTTCATATATTCAATCATCTGCAGCTTCTTTCTTGCAAATAATAATAAAATACAGTATCAGAAAGCAAATTTATATCAAAACACATAAGCAAATGTGTACCTGGCAAGCAAAGTCATAGAATAGTCTGCGTATTCGACATCATCCAAAGAATGTGGTATTAGACTGTCACGCAGTAGTTGTTTTTATGATCTTTGTATCTATGAAGTCACCTCCCTGAACCATGACCTGTTTTCACATCCAAATAAGTACTTTAATTGGGTTCTGGAGAATTCTTTTGGATATAGTCCGCAGCAACGCACAAATGATCATCAAAATGTAACTGAGGTAGTTTAATTGTCAAATTGTATAATTGCATGCGGTTAGTATGAATATGTTTATTCACATAGGCCAGCGAAGGCAACAAAGAATAAACAAATGCATACTAACTATATCAGTTATCGATGGCAACTTCCCCTTTTTGCACCTATGTCATCACGTAGCTGTAGCAGATGCTGGTGTCTGCGCATTTAAACCATAGATAATCAGATTAATAGACCAATAAAACCAAACTTATCACCTAACACCATAGAAAATTTTCCTTATTGTGTTGTCTGTTTCATGATCATTCATAAGCTTGGTAAATAAGGTTGGTTTGGAACGAAAATATAGTTCAAAGCGGTGCTGCCATGACCTGCATAACCAATTAAAGTTTCCAGCTAATTAAAGGTGAATGACCCGAAAATGAAAAGGGTGCTAGTGAATCGAAAATACAGTATTAAGGATGCTTAATTACTGACTCTCATCAGCTCAAATGCATTCAACGGGTTATCTACATTGACTGAGTGGGATTAATCTAGCAACAGTTTATATGTTAGGCATTCTGATTATGTGTTTCACAAATGAGGTCAGAGATATAGTACCGTCTGGTATGTATGCACAACTAACTGGTGTCTAGTGATACAGGCTAATGCAGATACCGTACATAAGTGGATGTGGACACAATGTCTAATGATTCGTGCATATTTTCGAAGTTGGTATCAACATCAAGAAAGTTATTTCTTGAGTAGGCACTCATAGCCAGCTATACAAATACAACAAACATACAATTGGAATATGTACAGTAATGATCCTGTATATAAAAAATCAAACTCATAGCCATAGATGTTGAATTAACCTTAAAATCAACTTTATTATTCCAACTACTCGATCTTGCAACCACAACAACAACCATCAACTATGTCAAGAAAACGAAACATAAAATCAAACCAATGCTAATTGTAGACAAACATCCATACGCAGTATCAATTGGCCTTAAAATTAACAAAACCCTAAATTTACAAAACCCTAAAATATATTCCAAATTACCATACAACATGATTCTATCAAATTAGAAGTTGGGAATCTCATACCTAATCGAAGAAGATGAAAACCCAACTAATTTGTCAAGATTAACTCTGAACCAGCATCACCACTTTCGATTACGGAAATCGATCGAAGTCTGTCTCAATAAAAATTGTGAATCCAAATCATATTGTATGCATAAGACACATCAAGAAGTCTGTCTTCGTTACTTATTGTCGGCTAAATTTGTTGATTCATGGTTGATTCATGCTGGATGTGTAAGAAAAGAGAGGAAGAAAAAAATAAACGAAGAAGAGAAAAAAAAGTCGAAGAAAAATGATAACCGTTTCGATCCTGGCACTACTTGTGTTGGTATTGTACAATCTTGCCCTTGGTTATTTTTCGTTATTGCGAATTTGTATGCGGACGAATTAAAATCAAGAGGGGTAACTTAGTGATTTCCTGTCAAGCGATTGAAAGTTGTGACAGGAATATTCTTCGGGAATCTTAAGGATCCGACGGCTGCCTTTTAATTTTAATCGATCCGACGGCAATGAAGACCTAAGTGTTTTTAGATGTCTTGTTTCCATTAAAAGGGGGGGGAGATATTTACTTGACGACCCAGTGGGCTGGAAAAAATTTCGTACCGGGGCAAAACGCTTGACCAAAGCCCAACATTTTGGTAAATAAAGGCTTGTAGGATTGGGGGCTGAGGGGGGTTGGCCCCTCATACTCATAGGCCCGTCCCTGACTAGATAGTGACTTAGTTATCAAAAATTAGTGAGCCAGTGAAGCATTCCACTAGCTGAAATGGACGCCAGGAGGCCTCCCGTTTGAGAGGTGAATCCTAAAATGCACCAAAATTTTTTTTTCCTTTCGATACATTATACATCGAAGAGTTTTTACGAGATCTTCAAACTCTGGAGCGGAGACTCGATTCAATGACTTTAAATGTAACAATCAGACTCCTAATTAACTGGATTAATCCACGTATAATTTTTTCTACTATAGATTGCAAACAATATTAAGGAATGCCTACAATTTTATCACAAATGTATCTCTTTATTCATTCCCAGATACATAAATTACAAAGAAAGAAAATGAAAATGTGTATGATTTCCACCTCTCGAACAAATATTTTCAAACAAAAAAGAATACTACAATATATGAATTTTGGGTTGGATTTTGAATCCTCTACATGGCGATATCAATCATGTTGGCGAACAAGCTCTCCATCATTCGCGTCTCCATTTCTGCCGCATTAAGTGCTTTCGTGCTGGATCGCTGAGGCTTACCTATATTTCAGAAAAATAATAGAAAATTATTAGTATTCATCTCAAAGTAATCAGTTTTCAATTAAATTATTAAGAACCTAATTAGCATTGATTTACCTAACATGATATAAATCCCAATGTATGCTTAAAACATTCTTCCTTACAAGTACGAGTCATTTTTGTTGATCATTTTTATTCTTTCAAGTCAGTGAAATGGTCGAAAGAGACTTGTTGGGTTAAGTATCAAAAAGGGTCGTCTAATGGGTAGTGCGATATAACCTAACCCTTATGACCAAGGCGGCTCCATCGTGTATAGACAAATTTAAAATAACCACATATTACGTAAAATGCCACGTCTAAACACACAAGGAAAATGAAATTAGGCTGGATTTTTTCAAGCTCCACTAGCTATCGTGAGAAGGAAAAAAACGTATTTAAAAATTGATACATTGGCCATAATAATTGAAATCATTGTGCCCTTCAAAAAAAAAAAAAAAAGGTGTTGTCAAATGACAAACCATTTTTGTTCTAGCATGATTTAGAATTCCTTCAATTATTTTTTTTGAAACCTAGAATTCCTTCAATTATTGAAAGTGACTTACTCTTCTTTGGTTCTACATAAGATTGTGGTTTCCTTATGGGGCATGCGATTGTTGATAAAGGGAGAACAGGGATGTTTTCACAATTGCAGATTTCAATCATGTAACCATCTGGATCATGGAAGAAAAGCTGATCAACGAAAACACCTCCCTCTTCGACGAGGGCAGTTTCATACTTCATCCCCATCTCACGTAGTCTCTTCTTTACCAATTCAATGTCTGTACACTGTAAATATTTAACAAAGAGAACATATTAGTCTTTTGCATTATTTGCTATCCTTTTCATTACTTTGTAGGGTTTGGTTTTAGACTAGCATACTTCATGAGTCCAAAACAAAGAAGGGGGTACTACATGTCCCCCCGCAATTAATATGTACAGTACTAACAGTACATCTGAAGATAAAGGGCTTACTTGGAAAGATATGTGATTATCTTTTGGGTTGATTTTTACTGGCATTTGTTGGACATCATTAGTTGAATTACACTGTAGCAAATGTATCCCAATTCCATAGTTGAATAACCTGCAAAATTCCAATAATTTCATTAGCCCAGAGTTTCAGAGATGGTGTAGGAAAAATGAAGTTCATGTCTTGATGAACTTAAAATGGTTTTAATTGAATTGGGGTTATAATCTTACCATACTCCTTCAAATTGGAAAGAAGAAGGTCTTCTAATGAGAACAAAACCAAGAACTTCTTGATAAAACTTGGCTGATTCAGCAACTGACTTACAAAGGTAAGACACATGGTTTAGAGATAACAATGGCAAAGCAGAATTGCTTAGATCATGTTCTTGAAAAATACCCATTACTTTAACAAAAAAATTGTCTTTCTTTGATCAAAATAGAAAGATTATCTCAAAAACTAATTAAAAGCTCTTTTGCTTACTAAACTCTCTAAAAAAAATCTGAAAAATCTAGATGCTTTAACCTTTAAGGCTTTAGCTCTGAATTTTTATTTTGGTTTTGAGATGAAATGGATGAGATGAGGAACTCTATTTATAGACAAACTTGTAAGAATAACATCCCTAAAGAATGCATATAATTAGACTTGCCACCTTCCAGCTGCCTGCATAGACAATTTGGCTTTAGTCCTCCTCTTGTCACAATATGGCAAAACACATGCATTCTTAGGCTTAGTCTTAAGGGGCCGGGGTCTAGTTTGGCTTCCACCTCCATTTCCAAGTCAGCTAGAATCCCTACCCTAGTTAGCAATTCGTCGTCTTTTCCGCGAATTATACGCGTATTATTCGTTATTCGCGAATAACAATTGAAAAGGCCGTCCAAATGAAAGTCTAGAATCCATGTTCCCTACTAAATCTTATGGTGAATTCCAAATTCAAACACATAGCGTTGAATCAAATAGTACAGAGAATCATGACCATTGGATCAGATGAAATAGATTAAATGCTTAGAATATCTTTGGTTGCGCTGTTTCAAACCTTGCAAAGTTGAGTTTTTGGACGCTGAATCAAACAACTTTCAAAACTTAATTCCAATTGGAGCTTTTTCTAAAGAGAGAAGTAAAAGAGAAGAATAGACAACATTTTTGGCGAATCTGGCAGCCATATTTGTCCCATGAGGCTAAGCCTTACTAGGCTGGCTGGCAAACCCATGACATTAAGAGGGATGCCACTGCAAAAAGAGAAAACTATAATAAGGAAGTCAGCTTCTCAATCTCAACATGCATACGAACAGTGTTGCACAACTTGCACAGAAGATTTTTTTATATTGCAGAAGGATTTTTTTAAGAAGAGTTGGCGGAGCTGGCCATGTTATGCGTTGGATCTCATTACTACTTTGGTTGTCCGTTTTCAGTTTTCACATGTGAGGGAGCAGTATTAGTGATGACTAAGCACTGACTGTGCACAAACACGATATACACACCTAGCTAGAGGTTTGATATTGATCCTGATCTGAATCGCTTTTGGTCGGTCCAACACGTTCTAAGAACTGGACCCACCTCCTTCATCGAGTATTGTATTGCAACCGTGCAGGGGGGGGGCGCGATCACCGTGAACAGTGCCCAATTGGGGCAGGAAAATGGGAGCCCCAGATTAGGAGGGCCCCCAATTAGCAGAGAAGGCCCCAATTGGTACTGTTCACAGTGATCGCACCCTGCGCGATCACTTAGTGTGCATTCCATCTTTTTGGTATTGAAAATTTGAAATCCTCCAAAATGATTTGAGGGGATCTAGTGTTCTTATCTTACACAAATCATTCTCTCGATTTGTGTAAGTTTCTTCTGTTTGTTGTCCTTTTTATTACTCTTTTTACTTTTTTTTTTTTTGATTCTACCCGGGTTTGAACCCATGACCTCCCTATTGGGAGGTCGATAGGAATCCACCGTTCTACACGATGGTTCCTAATTACTCTTTTTACTTTCTAAAGCTTCTTTGGATTTCTCCAGGAGTAGAACAACCTAAGACATTTTAAGGTGGTAGATTAACGGTATGTAATTATCGTTTTATAAATCAGAAAAGTGGCAGAATTGAACACTGAGGCCGGTTCCAATGGAACATAATAAAAGAGGGATTTGCTAGTCTACGTGGACTAGTAAATCGATTTTCCCACTATGGAAAAACTAGCAAATTTGCTATATCTAGCTTATTTTAAGATATTTTGTGGGTCCCAATAACAAAAAAATTTAAAAAATTTAGATAAGTATATATTCAAAACCAAAAAAATATTACATTGACTTAGCAGGCAAGCGAGCAACAAGCTGCGCCGCAAGCCCCTTTTGAATTGCAAATCCTATCCTTTTAAATACAAATTCCCTTTTAGATAAGTATATATATGTAGGACCGGATTTTATTTAAAAAGATTTATTAAACCAAAAAGTAGGAGAGATAACGAATTTATAGATGGAAATTCCATCGTCGATGGAAAAACCATCTACCTCGATGGAATTTCCATCGACGATGCTTTTTTCATCTCACATTGCAATTTGTAACTTTGCAATGTCAAAACCTCTGTTTGCTAGGCCCATAGTCAGCAAAAATAGCCAAAACTTGTATTTTGCTATCTCCATAGGATCCGGCCTGAGCAGATTAGCCTGGCTAACTAAGGGGTAACAAATCGTGTTGAGGAAGATAACAAAGATACTATAACAAATTCCAAATATTAGAATCACTCGTACTTATAAGGAGGCAAACTGGGCGGCAGGCGAATTGGTGAACCAAGTGGTCAAAGAACAACAAAAAATCCTATAAATGCATATGTAAAAATATGGATTCCGTCACACTGCAATTTTTCCGACAAATTATCCATAATGATACAAATACGGTGGAAACTCCCCGAATGTAAGGTCTTGCATGTCTAATCAATAGTTAATGAAATTAGCACCCTTTCGGGAAGAACAAGAAAAAGAAAAAGAAGGCAACATAGCTTATGACCAAAACAAAGATATGTCAAACAACAACTAGCTACTATTAAATGTATCTAGGAAAAGAACTGCTCTGCGAATCGGTGAAAACTGTGTTAACCTAACTTCTTCGGTTTCCTCTTATAGATCTCATCCTGTACCTAACCAAAATCTTCTCTACTGAGATTCTAGCAGTTCAATCACTCTTAAGTCGTTAAACTTCATCATCGCCGACAACACGCTAACCATCTTCTGTTACCACCACTCAAACTCACCATAGCCAACATCTTTGTTTACTAACCATGGAAGGCATAGGTTCTGAATCGGAGGAGACAGATGATGATGATCCAGGTGATAAAATCCGACCAGCTGACCCAGCTCTGATCTCCAAACTTTCCTTTGCCGTCCATTTGATCTGGGGAAGCACAAATACCGTAATTATGAGTTTAATTGCTACCCTTGGGTTTCAACTGATTGGAGAGGGACTGGTAAACGTTATTACCCCATTCTTCTTCATTTTCTGATCTTTAAGGATTCAATATCTGAGGCTATATTGAGGTTCTGTTAATTTGTCTTGAAGATATTGTTGGTTTATTAGTCTTTACAATCCGACTTATCAATTTCTTCCTGATTCTACGAGCAGAAGATCATCTTTTTCAGATTGATCATGTCCTTCTTACAGTCCTGATAGCAATTGACCCATTCAATCGCTTTTCAAACTTGTTTCATGGGAATTTGATTAATATTTCCATCCTTTACCTGATTCTATGAATTGATGATTCTGCGTTTGATGGCTTGCATTTCTTTTCTACAATTGACCAATCTGGTCATCCATCCATGCTCATCAGCTACAATGAGTCTGATTTTCATTACTGGTTTTTGATTTCACTCCCTCTTCGAATGTTGGGGTTGTTCTTCACATTCTTTGACTCGCTTAGGTTCACTAGACTCGATCGGACTGACTCACCGAGTCGATTTGTCAACGCGTTTTACTTAACCACTAATTAAGTCTCCTCTGGATACATCAGCACGTGTTGCCCTGGACACCCACCTTTGGTGTCCTCAACATTTGTCCCATCTAGTTTCATCCCTTTTTGAGGTTTTCCTTTGCCACCCGTCCACCTTAGACGGAACCTTTTATCATTTTTGGAGGATAATTTTTTTGACACCTCAACTGGCCCTAACATGTAAACAGTGAACCTTTATTAATGACCCTGATACATTCGTTGGCTTGTTGGCTTTGGTTTTTATTCCCTTATACATATTGTGTTAGTTACTTTCCTTTATGGCTTTCTTGGCGTGTACTCCTGGAGATCAAATGTGTTGAACCTTTTATCTTGTCTCCAGAAGGTTCAGATGAGTGTGTATCTAGACTTAGGTTGTTTTATAGACTTATGGTGTGTTTTTCCTGATTTCCTAGTTTGGTGTGTGGTTA
>JAJJMA010089571.1:0-17465 GCA_023529015.1 Papaver nudicaule
AGATTTTATTTTAGATGTATACGTAATCAGGATCGTGAACTTCATGATAATCACACCATAAATATGCATAAGTAGTTATACGGAATACCTGGTAGCGCTTATGTCCATAGTCAGCAATCCATCATCCTGTAGCACGGAGGTTCGCAGTAATACCTTGTGGAGGTCATGGTTTCTCTCTCTTGACCTTAGACGTAATGAGTGATGATTCCTTGAATTCAATAGTGATGGTTATTGTTTCCCTTTTATAGGTAGAGAGAGGACCAGGTTCCTAGGGTTTTAGTATTGGGCATTAGATCTCGACCGTCCATCAAGGAAGAGCTTAAGGAACTAACTCCATTAGGAAACCCAATTAGTTTAGCAACATCTAGATTAGCCCAAAGTTATCACATGGGCCCAATGAGATAATTCCACCTAATGGAAATTATCTTACAGTCCCTGCCTCCAATAATTGGTTGCCCTGACTTGGTTTAGGTACGTTCGGGGATGCTTCAAGGAAGAGCTTAGTTCTGCAACAAGAGGGCTCGATTAGGGGGTATGGTATTTAGCTCCTGATCAGTCTCTTTTATCTGGAAAGCTACCAACATAAAACACTTGAGACCGGCTGTATGTAAATACCCTATGCTCGACTTTTCTATCAGAAAGAAAACAACAACTCTCTTTTGAATTTCTTGCCAACAGTTGTTCTTTTTTTTCCAAATCATCATGAGCAGAGTTCGTTCTCCATCTGAGTATGAACTCCACGTTCATACACGTAATACTGAAACGGATCCCGTTTACCAAATACTTTTGAATGTTACAAGTGGACAACAGGATTACTCAGAAGTAGCGAGGATTAACTTCTTTTCCGAAACCGGTCACATCATGTCTCAACTTGTGAATCTGTTTTCGAGAATAGAGGTATTAGATGGAAATTAAGTACCGAAATTGCGTCTCGGATTAATGAAGCCCTAGCGTTGCAAACATCAGAGGTTTCGGTAGATTTTAGGGTTGATATTCGGAGATTAAATACCACGAGTATAGCTGGTGAAGAAGAATACCAACAACGAGAGGAATTTCAACCTGATTTTGACACTGATGATGAGTCGTATAACGGAATTAGAAGAAGCCCGGTGCCGAGATCAGAGATCAATAAACTTAATAAAATCTATTACGCAGGGGAAAGTGGAGAGCCATGCATGATATGCATTGAAGAGTTCTGTCAAAAAGAAGAAGTTATTATTCTAGGGTGTCGGCATGTTTTTCATTCAGGATGTTTATTAAGATGGATGGAGGAAAACAGAACTTGTCCCTTATGTCGTCGATCAGTGGTGGACAGCAACAGAACTGAAGCATCATCAAAGCCAGACTAGTCCTTAAAGTGCAGCGGCTCCAAGTAATAACTGAGATCACGAAGACTTTGTATTTTTTTTTTTTGTTTCTTTGTTGATCTCCTGAGGTCTTTACTGGTTTGGTCCCCCTCTGGAGGAATATGTAACATCAAAATTCAAAATATACTACGGGGGGATATTCAGAATTTTCAGTGTGAATTTTGCTATGTTCGCATTGTTAGTGTTGTTCGTATTATAACATGTAATTGTATTTAATCTCCACAATGTATTTCGAAAAGCTCCAACGAGGTTTGAGCAGTCTCCACAATGAATTTAATGGAACTGAATGATATATACTAGCAGTTTGTACAAAATCTTATTCTACAACTGCTTAAAGACTAGAACAGAAAAAGAGAGGTGACATCTCAATGCAGAAGATAAAATATAGAACTTCCTTGGAAGGAATCGGCTTGCACACGCATATCGCTCCTAGTAACATTTTAGACATCGATGGACGCACATTGAAATTCAGTAAAACGGTCATGATGACTCACATGGCATCACCGGTATAAATCCAACTATATATACAATGTGATGGTAATATTGGGCACTAGGCTGGAATAGCTCAGCTGGTTAGAGCGTGCGGCTGTTAACCACAAGGTCACAGGTTCAATCCCTGTTTCTAGCGTCCAGGCTACATTCCTGGTAATAGAAGAACAACCAGAGATTGCTTGCTCCACAAATGCAGAAGTCTTATGTTATAAATGAAATTCACAATCTGCTCATGCGAAAGCGTCAACAAGCCTAAATCAAGGCTTGAAAACATTCCATCCATATATCAACTCTTTATCCTCATGTATTTAATTGTCTCTGCCAAGAGTACTGGCAATAAAAGGGACCATAATACTGGCTAAGCAAAAGCTGGAAAAGAGTTCATATTAGAAATTTTGGGAATCAAGTAAGTGCCTTTTCCTCAGAGATGGTCTAATTCCCTGGATGACCTAATGCCTATGTTTGCTAGATTATCTGCCAGTCTGTTACCTTTACAACTAAACAAACCAAACCTTGAAAACTCAAACTGATAAGACAAAGTTTGTGGCCTAGGATAGAACAGACTCGATATGCCACTCTAAATACTGATTCATTGAGCTAGCTCCTCTTCTGCAAGCTCTGGATTCTGCCTCTTGGGAGCTGCAACAACATATATCATTGCTTCCTGTAGAGTCTCCAACAACGTCACCTGAAACAGAACAATTAAAGATGCCATAAGAGTAAGCATTATTCATTCGTCGTAAAGGCTCATTAGAAACAGCACATATTTATTTTTGGTTCTTGGTCAAATAAAACCTCTACAATGCCACTCAAAATTCCCACCTACAGGTTATCTACTCTGAAGGCCAGAACAAATAGAAAAAAATTCAACATCCGGGGACAGACAAATCTGTTTCAGGATGGTCGACAGCTATCGTAGAAATTGTTAAAATTGCTAGCTGTTGAAATGGCAAACCGCGATATATCTTATATAAATTATAATTTACCAGATCCAAGTTAGCACCACACCAAATAGATATATTAATAAACATCCTTTCCCTAAGCTACAAATACTAGATATATCATCGGTAAATGTAACCAGATCAATTCAGAGTTCAATTTCAGATGCGCCAATGCTGGTCAGTTTTTCTGCGCAGATTCTAGAATTCAAGGATCCATGCCATCTTCAATCTACAATCTTTCTCGGTTCCAGCATCTAGACCTCTCTCACAACCACATAACAAGTTCAATCCATTCTTCCATCTCCAATCTAAAAGATTTTAAAGTTTCTAGAATTTTATAGCAATAACCTCCAAGGAAACATACCAAACTCAATATGTGATAATTTTCCTCTTCAACATCTTGGTTTATCGTATGATAACTTAACAGCAACCCTACCAACTTGCACCACTAAGCACCGAATTCTTAGCATTTTTACTGTTATTAGTAAATCCATAAGATGAGAACTATCATTGGTCACATTGATCAATGAACTAAACCTGACAATCCTAGTCTTGAGTTCAAACAAATTAACCGTATAATTACCGACCAACACTTATATCCGTCTGAAAACTAGAGAGTTTACAGGTTTGGTCCCAACTTTGATTTGTAATTTCACTCATCTTAACCATTTGAAGTTATCCGATAATAACCTCGGAGGAGTTATCCCTTCTTGCATTTCAAAATTCAGAAATCTCTATTACTTAGATTTGTCTAAATACAAACTCCGTGGTCCTCTGCCTCGTCCACCTCAGGGTATCTATCATTTTAATTTATCACAAAATAAACTTAATGGTGAAACTGGAGAAAGACTATCTAGTGCTAAGTCAATTCTTCTGTTTGGCAATGAACTATCAGGTTCAATTCCTTCTTCAATATGTTCACTAGATTCATATAAACAGTATATTATTGATCTCCCCAACAACAAACTGACTGGTACCATACCTACTAATATAGGGTACTGCAGTTTTCTTATTCATCTAAATCTAGGCAACAACAATCTCACTGGAAAAGTTCAAAATGAGCTGAACAAGCAGAATAACTGGGATTTTTTCAACTAAACGACAACAATCTAAATGGTACTTTTCCGTAGTCCATCCTAAAACTTCAATTTATGATGGTTCTCGTCTTTGGAATAAGAACTTTGAAGGTAACATACCTACTGGTCTTGGTTTACTGGGTTTCTTTGAAATTCTTTCTTTAAGGTCAAACAAATGCAAAGGGTACATCCATTACTTACAGGCACTTCATATACTTGACATATCAGCAAACAACCTCTCAGGTCCAATTTCTCAGAAATATTAAGAGAATAATCCTGTATCAGACACACTGACACATGATAATGTTATAACTTCAAAAGTGAATGACAAAAAGTTAACTGATTTTCTATTTATGGAGATATGCTGGAATAAGGCTGCATATGGAACACATGGGTCCTTCTCTAACATGCTGCATACCAGAAGGAAAACACATGAAATGAGCTTACTAGAATATGTATCTAATTGATATGCGAATGAATTTTTTGGAACAAAACCAGCTTACCAGAATATGTATCACATTGAAATTTAATCCAACTAAAAAATTATGTGAAATGGCCAAGCAAGATTGCTAAACTAAGATAACCTACACTAACATAAATCTGCAAATGATGGTGATTAAGTATGTAAATTAAGCTGAAACATTCAATGTTACTTGCACAAATGTATCACTCAAATATAAAAGTTACCATATAGTACGTAGTCCCGAATCAGATGTTGCATTCCTACTGCTGCTACATCCACCAATCCTCGACTATTAGGTCTTCTTCTGCACTTTCAGCAAATTCCATTGTTTTTGTGTTATCTTCACCAAAGGCCCCTAATGAAACCAAAGAGTTCATATGAGGAATTTTGTTGAGGATCTCTCTACCCAAATCCACAAGCATTTTAAAAGAAGAAGATTCCAGGTCATAAAGATAGAGCTTTGTTTCTGAATAACATAAAACTGTACCACTACTTGTAAGGGCAAGTGAAGTAGTGTACGTATCCATATTGATTAAGCTGAACTCTTTACTCCAACTGAAGGATTCATCTTCTTTTTTCTTCAATAACCACATTTCAGAATTCATGTTGTCTTCACTAAAAAGTGTACCACAAAAATAACCTCCCCAAACCCCAAACCAAAGACGCCCATTCTGAAATTCAGAGTATCCTACAAACACTTCATCAGCCAAATCAAATACCACAGTTTTCCCTTTTCGAGATCCCAATAAAGAAACCCATTAACAAATCTAGCAGGCTGTCTACCAAACAAACTCGAACCAATGTTTATCTTCCCTACATTTCTCCACCCCTTACCACTGCCCAGAGTGTAGACCTCAACCTCTGCAAATTTGTTCTCGGTTCCTCTCCAGTAAGTGTACATCCTAACAACTTTGTACTCATTAGTGGAAGCAACATAGCCGAATCCATACACCACGAAATCAACAAGATGATAATATGTTTTTCTATCGAGTTCCTTAAGAGTGATGCTTTCTCTAGTGATGGGATTACAGATAAAAGCAACATAAGAAGAACTAGTAGAGTTATCTTCGGTGTAATGATTCGGTAATCCAACTATACAGACCAAACCGTTACATGATCCAATGACACTGTATAATAACCTAAACGGAGGGTTCAGAATCAGATTCAGTTTCTTAAGTCTATGAGAACAACTCTCAGTATCATATTCCAAATAGTATAACTGTTTAGTGTATGGCTCAGAAACCTCACGCATCTTGAGAATGAAGCTGAACTTACCAGAAACAGCAGCTGAATCAGAAACAGTTGAATCAAGATTACTAAGGAGGAGGCGATTTGAGTGCATCTGAACGAAGGATGGATGTTGGATGACGGTTCTGCAGGTCTTGGAAACCAATTTACAATCCAAAACTGATTCTGCTGGCAACCGAGTGAAGATGTCTAGCATTATTTCAACTGGAAGATCAGTAAATTTACCCATTTGGTGATAATAAGGAGGAGCCGGGAATCAGAGTGAGGATGTAAGATTTCGGGATTCTTAGGAGAAATGGAAATGAAAAGCGGGAATTCAATTTAGGGTTTTTGTTATGCGAAAACGAAAAATCCCAATTTACTGAAGTAGCCGGGCAGATATATGGTAGGCTTCAGTGGATTTGGGAAGTCTGCGGATGAGAGTAGGCCCAATACTTATAACTTTGTAAAACAGACCTTTTAACAAGATGAAATGGGGGAGCTCAACCGATTAGCTATGAAAGCGTTTGGGTGGTCTGTGGAACAATGTGAGGAAGAGTGGATATACGGTGGTGGTGGGGAACCCGGGGTTTCCAAGAAGGGTAAACCACCACTCAAGAGTAAGAAAATTGTTAGCAATCGTTTATGGTTAATGTATGGTGATACCAAGCAGAAGGTCATCGACGGCACAGTGATAAGTGATGTGGAAGCCACTAGAGTTGCGAAAGCTTGGATGTTGCCACTAGTGTCTCATTGAATTTCATAAAGTCCGGCGTGAACGTCCAAGAACCCTTATTGTCGAAGTAGTGAACCACACACCTATAAGCATCCACAATTAGGTGTCCACACAGCGGAAATCTCATCCAAAATGCACTATTCATAATGGGAATTCCACCTTGCAAACGAGCTTGAAAATTGATGTACTCTTGGTGTGGTGAAGAACCTTCCGGCACCAATAAAATGGTCTTGTAATATTGTGCTTGACTCCTTAGTTGGTTTAACAACCCTTGTCTAATATAATTGGCTTGGGTCATGTTTCTCCCCTTCATGGTTGCACCCGAAAATGGCCCTAATTGGTCCGTGACCACATGGTAACCGCAATCACCGTCTCCTTCTACATCATCCATTGACACTATGTATTTACGAATGCAAGCGGGTAGATATTTATACCAATCTTCATAAATAGTGTGGTGACGGCGAACAAACTTACCATCACGGTCCTTTATGGGGTTTACCATATGACCTCCTCTCTTGTACCTAATTGTCTTCTTCCTAACAATGGGTAAGCTCGTTTCTTCACCTTGAATGGCCGAAGACTTTCCTTTGGAACTCTCTTGAGTCGGATGTAGCGGACCTTTTCCTTTGACATTTGAAGCACCGCTAGTGGAACCTTCACCAATTTTAGTCTTGGGACGTTTCATTGACTCTAGTAGCGCCGCTTGCAATTCCTCATCACCTTCGTATGCTTGATTCACCCACTCAACTCCAATTGGGTCTCTTCTCTTCGACTCCCTATTTCTTTCCTTGACATTCATCCGCTCTTGCCACCTTGGCACCTTAGTACGTTTTTTACCTTTCCCCGGTCCCTTATCCGGTTCCTCGATATCCAAGTTAGTTTGAGGTTTAACAAATTGTAGAATTTTAGACAACCAAAAGCTCCTTTGACCAACGTTCATTCTATTGTAAAAGTTGATGATTGCCTCATATTGGTAGGTGTTGAGAAACTCGGCTTGTTCACCTCCGTCTCCAATTGGTTCGTGGAAAGAGAGTTGTTTCCAAAAAGGGTGAATGTCCTCGAGTGGAATCACACCATCGACGTATTTAGCGAACATGTGCCGGCATGGTAGTCCCATGGATGTCCATATTCCACATACGTACACATCCGTATAGTTCCCATCCACATACGCCTCCAATTGTTTCATTATCCTTTCAATTGCCCATTTCGACACCTTGAACCAAAGTCGACTAAACTATGTCCCCCATGGGTGCTCTAAGAATTTGGTTATTCTCCTACTACGGCTTTTTTCAAACAAAGTTTTGATTCTACGGAGATCATCCGTGAAGAGAATGTCCATAGATTTAAAAATAGAAACAAAATTACCATTGCCGCTGTGGAGAGTACTTTTGAAACGGTGATGAGAAGACTCTACGGTACTCGTTGCTTCGTTTCCAAGATGTAGGCATTGGTTTGTGAAACAATATACAAACTTAACTTTGATGGCATCATCCAACCACTCCTCTTTCAAGTACTTCACGACTTCCGGAAAACGACCACAATGCGCCAACAATTTAGCCTTTTGCCTTTCATAATCTTCCACCGTTGGTGACCATACCAATGTTTCCCAATCACCCCCAAATGTCTCCCACATTTTCTTATTCTTAATGAAGTCAATCTCCATTTGTTCAAACTCATGTTTTTGTTGATGTAATGGTAGTTTCTCGATCCTCCTTCTTTCCCCCGATTTCGGTGGCCAAATTATCTTTTTGCATTTAACTTGCACACTATTCCAAGCGTGGTAGGTGCAAAGAAGGTGGTGATCTTTAGGAAATACCTCGCCAATAGCATTGATTAGAGTTTGTTCTTTGCCGGTGAGGATAACCATTGGAGATGATCTTCGGCGTAAAAAAGTTTAACTTGTTGAAGTGCCCACACATAACTTTCTTCAAGCTCATTTTCTAAGAAACAAAAAGCCATCGTAAACGGTGATTTAGTAGAAGTTTGGCCTACGACGTTCAACAGTGGAAGCTTGTACTTATTGGTTTTATAAGTACAATCTATAAATAGGATTTGTGGATTGCAACGTGCCAACTTGATGAAGTCCGGATTAGCCAATAGTAAATGTTTAACTTTTTGCTTCTCATCCGGTGTCTTCTCCTTGAGGTCAAAGAAAATAGTGTATTTCTTCTCCTCCGCCAAGACCATCACTTGTTGCATGACATCCCTATTGCAAGCGTCCATCTCTTTAAACCTTGAGAGGGCACTGTAAATGGTACTCAATCCGGAATGATTGTTCTTGTTTGCCTACTTTATTAGGTACCTTAGGATTTCCAAAGGCTTCAATCCTTGTCTCCACAAACGTTTGACTATCTCCAATTCCTTCGGTTTTAACTTTGAGGCTCGAGCATGGCTAAGCAAAGTTTCCGGCGGTTCGTGGTTGTGCCTACCGCATATGACACTCTTCAAGAAATACCTCTTCTCATGATCAAGTCAAAATTGAAGCTTGAAAGGACAATCGGTCTTTATGGTGCGGCTTGTTGGCGTAGGCCTCTTGGGATGCTTTCTCTTGTAAGAGGTACCCTTCTTCCAATGACTCTTGTACGTTCCACTACACTCGCAAACCATTTGGAAACAATAAGGTGGAACTTGGTTGTTTTGAACAACACTACACAAGATTTTTTCTCCATGTTCTTGCGCCCATGACTTTGCGACATCTTTATCAACCCATGTCTACATAGAGGGGAACACAAAGTTAGGCTTGCAAATGGGGAAAAATGATCAATGAATACACAACTTTGGTTGACTCATAAAAACCCACCATGGTACAAACATATGGTTGCCAAGATATGTAGTGTCTTCGTGCAACACTTGATTAGGACGTGGTTGATCCTCCATTGGTACAATGGGTGGCTCTTCTTCATCAGATTCATCAGGGGTAGCAATAGATTCAATGTAAGGAACCACCTATAAACCAATCGAACAAACATTAGAAATCATACATTCTTTACGCTTCAATTATTAAACTGTAACAATTAATACGCCTTGGAAAACCAAGGCGTAAACAAAAATATGCCTTAATACCAAGGCCTGGGGATTTTTTTAAAAAAATTGCAGGGTTAATTTACGCCTTGGTTGTCCATGCTCCAATTGAGGCGTAAATTACACTTGGAGTATTTGACGAAAAAAAAAACTTTACGGTTCATTAACCAAGCCGTACATAAAAAATATGTCAACAAATATTGAGGCGTAAACGAAAAAACCAAAGCGTAAAAACAAGTTTTACGCCTCACCATCTGGGACATAAATTGTGCATTTAATATTTTCATGCAACTTACGTCTCAATGGCAGGTTGTCGTCCTAGGCGTAAAAAGAGTGTACGTCTCAGTTTCCCCAAATTTCAATTTTTACGCCTCAGTTTGGAAGAATCTTGAGGCGTAAATTTGTTTACGCCTCAGTTTCAAGGTCAAACCAAGGCGTAAACAGAGCCGCCCAACTCACAAAAATCACACAAATCTACGTACTAAAGATGATTACATGCAAAAATAATACAAGAAAAGGTATACCTGGGTGTTAGAAGCTATCTCATCCTCATAATCTTGTTGATACTTGTCTCTTTGGAGGTCATGGAGTGATTCTTCGGTTTCTTGAGTTAACCACACTTTTCCACTCAACAAATAATGTAATGTAGAGTCCACACCTTCGTTTGGACAGTAGATTTTGTTGTTGTAATCTATTGGAGTCTCCGGTAGCTCGAAATCGGTGTTTGAATCACTCATTTTGGTTGAGTGATTCAAAACTTAGTAGATTTTGAAGAAAAAAGTTTGGTTTTTTTTTCCTCTCCTTCTTTCTCTCCAAAAACTCTAACAAAAAATGAATTTTCTATCTCTAAAATTTTTATTAACTTAACTATATAGATTATCATAATCACGATTACCACTAATCTAATGATAATCAAACACTAACTCTAAACTTAATGTAAAGGGTAAAACTGTCCATTTTATAAGGGGTTTTTGGTTTTGGGTTTTGATGACCCTATTTTGTTTGGGTCTGCGGCCCAACAAAAATCGTGCAGCCCCAAAAACGGGACATCGTAATAACATGTTACACATATATGCTTGGTATCTTCTTCGCGAAAAACAGCACTATGACTTGAGCTTGACATACTAGAAATGGACATTTTGGATATAAACTTGTAGAGACAAAGGGTTATGTTAAGCTGTGTGGACGTTCAGTGCAGTAGATCCTAAGTAACAGTGCAATGAATTGTCATTTGGTGCGAGTCGTACGTCTTGGGGTGCATCCTCAAGTTTGCTTTCTTATAGGTGGGAACCTTGGATACTCATTGAGGTCTCGTTGCCTTAGATTTCTCGGGTTCCAAATGTGTGTTACCGTGTATAACTCGAAAGTATTCAAGTATAAGTAATTTCATCTGCAGTAATCGGTCAAAATTGCTGGAATAGCTCAGCTGGTTAGAGCGTGTGGCTGTTAACCACAAGGTCACAGGTTCAATCTCTGTTTCTAGCGCACTAATTTATTTTATTTTTTCCTGCTTTTTTTTGTAGAGAAAAGTGCTTATGATCATTAGACATTAATTGTGACCGGCTAGTATTTGAGCTATGGATTATTCATCATGGCATGACTTCAGATGCTCTATGGAGCAACATGAATATGCGGCTTCAGATGCAATCTCACAGGAAAGGTTTTGGGCAAAAGCTATGGACAAAAACCAAATTTAATTCAGCATTTTTGGCTTTTTAGAGTATGCTCCTGAAGGAAGTGTTATTCAGTTCTCCAACATTGCAGTTGAAAATGAGGCCTTTTCTCAAATTTTCCCTAATAATTTCTTTGAACTATTAGGTGGGCCTCAAAACTAACATCATTCTGTTCAATGGCCGAGACGAGAAGAACCCAGTATCTAAACCGCCGCTGTACCTTGTGAAAAAATCATGAAAGTTAGTGGCAGTAGAGGCTACATTCCTGGTAATAGAAGAACAACCAAAGGTTGCTTGCTCCACAAAGGCAATGCAGAAGTCTTATGCAATCCTGACATTATACATGAAATTCACAATATGCTCGGGTGAGAGCGTCAACAAGCCTAAAAAACTGAAGCAGTGATATAAGGCCCAACTCTTGTTTCAGCTCTAACCTAGTACAAAACTTGGATGCAGCTCCTTGTTTGGAACAAAAAACAAACAAACAAACAAAAAAAACAAAAAAAACATTGGCTTCAGGAAGAAAAAAAGATGATAACTCACCATGAACTCAGTACAAAAAGTACTTATCCAAAATTAGTGTATATATTGCAGAAGGTAAAATATAAAACTTCTTTGCAGGGAATCCAAGATGTTCCCCATTGGCCTGCAAATAAATACTACCACTGCCAGTAATTTCTTCGACTTCTATGGACTGAACACTGCAAAACAGAAAAACAGTCATGACTTTCTATGAGTTGAGTTCGTCAACTAGAAAGCATGAAGGAGCAAATGCAGTATGAAGATTTTAAGTAGCAACAAAGGTGAACGAAAACAGCTGCTCATTTACAATGTGAAGATCTTCGACAAAGAGTATTTAAGTCAACGATAAAGTTGGTCACTTGAAAAATAATAGTCTTATTGTGAAAGGATATGCGTCTGCTGGCAAAATCCTAATTCATAAAAACAGTAGTCCATGACAACCAGTTTGACAAGGGCTATCTGAAGGTAACATTGCCAGAAATTCATGTCTCGACAAATCTCTGAGTTGTCAATTTCAAGCTGAATTTCCCTAGGTTAATTCTCGTTGCATTTCAATTCTGAAGACCTATCATCAGTTGAAAAACCACCCCCAGACTTTCAAGGATGGCATTTTCAAATTCATTTACAACAAATTCATGTTCCTGTAACCAGAAAACCTTGTCTGCGATGTTGCACCAAAGGTAGTTCAGGTCTAGTTGTATTAGTATTAGCTTTGAACTAACGGAGCACAGTAAAGAGAAGCCACAACCTGTTATTATATAGGGTCCATATTCAACCACAGAAAATTCAATCTCTCTCAATATTCAACCACAGAAGATTCAATCTCTCAACAATCTTCAACCAAAGAAAATTCATATCATCAGAGTAGCGAATTCATTTCAAAATCAAAGTAGCAAACTTTTGAATGCATTGGTTTTCTAACTTCTCTGCAGTTGACCAATCTGCATTTGATAACTTAAAAACTAAAAGCTTAACGACACTTCACTGCAGTTGGCAGACTACATAACTTAAACGACAGATTCAAGATTCAGTGGGAAACAGAAATAAACTTGTAACTGAACTGGGATGAACAGGAAGACCAAGTAAAAATAAAGCACCGTTTACATAGCACCAAATTTTTTGCAAGTCTATTCATGCTCTAAACTTTAAATGTCATATAGCACAAAGCTAAAGATTACTTCATAAACAAAAGATCACTCAGAAAACACCAGCATAAGTTTTTCACAGATAAGCAAACAAACCAAGAAACACTAAACAGTTTTCTTCGAAACAAATGTCATCAACAGATAGAGGACAAATAACACCACGGAGAATTTGACAGTCTAACCATCCTGGAAGTACTATACTTGACAGTTCTGTATTGCAAGGGTCAGCATCGCCTTTCACTGATGAAGGCATGAAGAACTTGCCGACTGCAAATGAAAATCAACCAAAGTTGGCATAGACTTCATGCCTCTAGGCAGTGTCGACGGTTTTCATGATAACAAGCTTACACGCTCAATACAAAACTGCATAATTTCAGTCAACTACAAACACTTTCTCTACAATCCAATTCATTGTCTGGACCAGTGTCCATCGGTTTATTCATTCTCCAAAATCTGTATTTCTAAACATACTGACAAATTCTCTTGACGGACTCTACCACCAGAAGTCTCCAAAATCTGCATTTCTATACTAAGAACAGCTATTAAAGAGTTGTACTACCTATTGGGGAGGTCCTTGCGTTACAATAAGGCAAGTAATCTTCCGGATACAAACTGCATTTCTTAATGAACTAGAAAATAACCACACATCACCGTGAGCTGCAACTAATGCTAACCAATATTTTTCTTGCTCACCGTCCCTAATTAAGTTAATGCAGAACGCAAGCTCTTGAATATCTGACCTCCTACTGTTCACTGACAACAAACAAGCACAAATTTTGTAATCACTCAAACCATATGTGATAACAAACAGACTCTAGTCCAGAACTTGTATACCCATTTCAAGACACTGAGATAACCGTAGCAGAATAATCAACTGAATCATCCTTCAGTAGCATCCCTAGTCTGTCTCTGTGGATCAAGTGGTATTCAATTGGAAACCATTCATTAGACACTGACCCCTCTAATTTTTTTTCAGAAAGACATAACAGAACACACGACCCATATGCAAAACTGTTCACAACTACGAATGAGTAAACTCTTACACTGATTGATTTCAACTCTCAATCGTTCCTCCATACAGTCATCACAGGGATTAAGCATACACAAATAAATGGATACAGATGGCGCAACAGCAACACAAAGGGACCAAGATACCACAGGTTAAGAAACACAACTGAGATTCATTAACAAGATGAATAAGCTTTCTAAAATATGTATCTAATTGATATGCGAACGACATTTTTGAAGAAAGTCACCTCACTAGAATATGTATCACATTGAAATTTATCTGTGTAAGAAACTATAAGAAATAGCCAAGCACGATTGCTAAACCAAGGTAACCCATATTAACATAAATCTGCAAAGGATGGTGATTAAGTATGTAAATTAAGCTGAAACATTCAATGTTACTTGCATAAATGAATAACTGAAATATGAAAATTACCATATAGTACGTAGTCCAGAATCAGATCTTTTCATTCCAATCTCCAAATTTTTGTGATAGGAGAAGATGATTAAGCCAGTCGACCAGTCAATATGGACCTTCAAGCGGAGTTATCTTCTGATTCTGATGATTCTGCACATTCACCAGAGTTATCTTCTGATTCTGCACTTTCATCAGAGTTATCTTCTGATTCCAATAATTCTGCACTTTCACCAAATTCCAATGTTTTTGTGTTATCTTCACCAAATGCCCTTAATGAGACCAAAGAATTCATATGAGGAGTTGCGCTGAGGATCTCTCTACCAAAATCCTCGAGCAATTTAGAAGAAGAAGATTCCAGGTCATAAAGATAGAGCTTTGTTTTAGAATAACATAAAATTGTACCACTACTTGTAAGGGCAAGTGAACTGGTGTATGGATCCATATTGACCAAACTGAACTCTTGACTCCAACTGAAGGATTCATCTTCTTTCTTCTTCAATAACCATATATCAGAATTCATCATATCTTCACTATAGAGTGTACCACAAAAACAACCTCCCAAAACCCCAAGCCAAAGATTCCTATTCTGAAATTTAGAGTATCCTACAAACACTTCATCAGCCAAATCAAATGCCACAGTTTTTCCCTTTTCGAGATCCCAATGAAGCAACCCATTAACAAACTCAGCATGTTGTCTACCAAACAAACTCGAACCAATGTTTACTTTCCCAACATTTCTCCACCCCTTACCACTGCCAAGAGTGTAGACTTCAACCTCTGCAAATTTGTTCTCGTCTCCTCTCCAGAAACTGTACATCCTAACAACCTTGTACTCATTAGTGGAAGCAACGTAACCGAATCCATACACCACGAAATCAACAAGATGATAATATGTTTTTCTATCGAGTTCTTTTAGAGTGATGCATTCTCTAGTAATTGGATTACAGATAAAAGCAACATAAGAAGAACTAGTAGAGCTATCTAGGGTATGATGGTTAGGTAGCCCAGTGATACAGACCAAACCATTACACGATCCAATGACGGTGTATAATAACTTAAACGGAGGGTTAAAATTCATTTTCCTAAGTTTATGAGAACAAACCTGAGTATCATATTCTAAGTAATACAACCATTTAGAATAGGGTTTAGAAACATTACCCATCTTGAGAATGAAGCTAAGCTTACCAGAATCGGAAGCAGCTGAATCGGCAGTAGAATCAAGATTACTAAGGAGGAGACGATTTGAGTGCATTTCAACGAAGGATGGATTGTGAATAACGTTTCTGCAAGTTTTGGAAACCAATTTACATTCCAGAACAGATTCAGCCGGTATCCGAGTGAAAATGTCAAGCATGATTTCACTTGGAAGATCATTAAATTTACCCATTTGTTGATTGTTACGAGCAGAGAATCAGAGTGAGGATGAAAGAATTTGGGGTTCTTGGAGAAATGGAAATGAACAGCGCGAATTCAATTTAGGTTTCTTTTGTTATGCGAAAATGAAAAATCCCAATTTCGCTTACTGAAGGAGTAGGGCATAAATTCAGTGGATTTGGGTAGACTCTAGATGAGGTCGGCCCAATAAAGTGTAGGGCCCAATATGTATCTTCTTATAATGACAACTGGATTTGGGCGTAAACAGTTTACGCCTCGGTTTCATATGAAATCAAAACCGTAAAACCAACTGGTGCAGAAAAAAACAGCCCCAAATCGATGATTCTAACCTAAAAAAACAATAAAAACATGATTGAAAACATGAGGTTTGTTCAGAATTGTTTTCGCCATCTTTATTTTAATCGAGACAATGAATTTTTCGTATCGGTGATGAATCGAGACGAACCCCATGTTTTCAATCATGGGACGTAAACTGTTTTTGTTTTTGTTTTTGAGAAGGAGAAGATGAACCGTAAGTTTTTGTTTTAGAAGAAGGAGAAGGAGAGGGATAAGATGAGAAGAGGAAATAAGGTAAATTACTTTTTGTTTTGAAGGGTAACTTAGACTTTCCATACCTTTTTAGACATCTCTTATAACTACCCTTTGATGGTTTTATTGTTTTGAAGTGCCAAAGAAAAACGTGCAGTGCCAAAATCAGCGCATTTGGCAAAAAGAATAGCACTACTAGGGGTGAGCAAAAGGCCCAAAATCCGCCGGCCCAATCCAGTCCATCAGCTTGTTCACGCTTGGGTGTCCAATCCGCCAAAAGATGGGCTGGACGTGGATGCTATTTCTGGAAACCGCTGAATAAGGTTGGATGCGGTGGAATGGTCAAACATCCATGGACACCCACACCCATTAAAATAGCAGTGTGCTACTTTCTATTAGGAATTCAGGTTGTCAGATTGTAAACAATATACAAGTAGGAAAATCTATAGTTGCCTTGGTTTATTACAATGAGGTGGCACAATGTGACGGAAGTGATTAATTCATTTTTTTGTGTCTTCATTCTCAGGATTGTAGACGTGTTGGAAGTGCTGAAGGATAAATAAGAAGTAATCACTTTGGACTGATTTGTATGGGTAATGGCTTATGAGGACGTGTTTTTTTTTTTTTTTTTTTTTTTTTTTTGTGGTGTGGTATACGACACCTAGTATTAACAGTAGGTTTTAGACTTCTAAAACTTTTGCACATTTAGATTAGACAGTTGTAAAACATATTTTTTGGGGTTGTTGTAAGAATCAGTGGATCATCCACATCCAATCCGTTTGATGCAAATCCATCGGGTGTTGAATTGGATGCGGATGTTAAATCCAAAAGCCGCCAGATATTAGGTGCGGCGTGGATGAGGTTAAAATCAGCCCAATCCTGCCCATGTTCCCCCCTAAGCACTACTATGACTTGAGCTTGACATGCTAGAAAGGAACATTTAGTATCAAGTTCTTGTTACAGATAGGTTCAACAGAATGGTTGGAAAGAAAAGGGAAATGGACTGCTATTGGTTTACAGGCATATGCATGCGTATGCTCCATATATCAAGTTGTATATGTTTCCATCCCATGGTACGTAGTAGGATTGGGGCATGGGACTGAAATGGTGACATTCCAACAGAGGTATATCCTGAATATGGCAAAATGAAAGTGAAGCGTATCGTGGTCAAAAACAGTCTACCTTAAGAGAAAAAATTACACATTGAACCTTCTCAAGTCATGGGAAAAAGCACCCAATGGTTCCAGGAAATTGATCAACTTTTCATCAGTTTCTGATATCAGCCAATACCTGGCTTTTTGACTAAAAGTTAGAAGCCCTTACTTGCCTGTTCAATAGCAGTGTCTCTCTACAAATCTTATTCTGCCTCAAAACTACAAAGTTTAGCATGCCTTTACAGAAGAAAAAAAAATCTAGGAAAGAAAGGGAGCTTGAAAGTTTAGGTTGCAAGGGA
>JAJJMA010089578.1:0-39774 GCA_023529015.1 Papaver nudicaule
AAAAACTGAACTTGAAAAAGCAGAGGGGGAAAGCCACATCCCTCCCTCCCCCACACCCGGTAGCCCTAAACTTGAGAAATTCAAAATACTCTACAAGGAAACGGTCTCAAAAATAATAGAAGCAAGGCAGAGAAACTTTTCTTTTCCCGCTACTGAAGTCCGGCCGAGAATAATAGAATGATTCTTACTTACTACTACTAAAGCTCTTGAAGTAAACTGTGCATATATATATTTATACATATCAGATTCAATTCACACTTTGGTCGCCTTCCGAAGCAGACCTCCAAACAACATCCTTGAGCGACGTCGAAAGCTTTTTGAAGAACTGAAAGTAAGTAGATATTATTGAGCAAAAGAGAACACGTGCTTTTGGTAACTTAGTTGCTCCCGAATGAAATTTGGAATAATAATGAATCAATATGAAGAGAAACGCTAACTTATAAACAGAGAACAAAATATTTTATTCCAAAATACATGTTAAAATATGGTATTTACCTTGTGGAACTCCAAGGTATCTCCTTTTGATTTGCGTACCTCAACCATATGAAGAGATGGTGCAACTTGAAAAACCTGATCACAGGGAGAGAAAGAGAGGGAGAAACATAAGATTCTATTAGAGGTATGTAGTTAAATAGCATCTACTAGAAAGCCATTCAAAGTCCAGACCTGAGTAGCGATATTAAGGTTTCCTTTTCTTCCTGCTTTAATATTTTCTAACCTCATCTGGAGAAAGGAAAAATAAGCGTCCGAGTTAACTCAAGGTTCAAACTTCAGACGGTGTTAGGAATTTTACTAGCATGTTTCTTTCCTAACCTTATAGTTTTTCTTGTGAACATCGAATCCAAGAGGCCTGGCTGCTTCTTCAATTTTACTGATGATCTCGTTAGCGGGACATGTTGACGTAAACCTTGTTTCCCTCTTGATTTCCTACCAAAAATGAACTTAATAAGAACAAAATCCAATGCCTAAACTGTCTTACTGTGACATGCAAATGAGCCCGATAGGAAAGAGAATTGAACCTGCTGTTCAAAAAGATTTCCAAGATCTAGCCCCTTTGACATGGAAATTAATTCGAAGGCATTCATTGCTACTGGTTGTTCTTCTCTCTTCTCAGTCACATGATATTCCTGGAATAGTGCCAACAAGAAAATATTAATATCTTTCATAATGTTGATTATAGAATTTCCAGATGAACTGCCATCAATATCATCTTTGACTCACTTCTGAGTCCTTAAAAACAGCATTGACATCATCCAAGTTTGCATGATCTTTCTCCTCAAACACTGGTGGTTTAAAACCTTTCTTGAACCATGGATCCTCCAACATCTCAGGGATTGTGATTCGCTGCAGTGGCCAATGAATATTAGTTCGTACAATCCACTTAATTTTTTTTTCATGCACAGCATTACTACAACCTAGACTATAAATGTACAAATATGCATACAGTAGCTTTTAAAAGATCATGTTTACTTACAGTCTCGGGGTTGGGATCCAAGATTCGAGTTATCAGTTTCATTGCACCAAAAGAGAGCCAAGGAGGGCAAGTGAACTCGGCGACTGAGATCTGTACGTAAAGAGAAGAATTAGAACATGGAGATCTTGTAGAAGCAGAGATTAAAAGGTTATTTCCGACATGGAAAAGGCTCACTTTTTTGTACAGATTCATAAGATTAGAATCATCAAAAGGCAGGTATCCTGATAGCAATACAAATAGGATGACCCCACATGACCACAAGTCTGCTTTTGCTCCATCATACCCTCTATCATCAAGGACCTAGAATTGACAGACATATTATCAGACAAAAGTTGCACCAAAGAATATCAACGTACTGCTGAGACGGAAAGGGAAGGACGATGGAACGAAATAGTTTGGATCTTGACCATTACCTCAGGAGCGACATAGTTTGGAGTTCCACAAGTAGTGTGCAGCAAACCATCGTCCTGCCAAAACAATATTTTTCTCATTATACATACGCTGGTACTATTGTGACACTAGCATTTCATGTAAACCATGCTTAGAAGAAACTATGTAACAAATAGAGTATTACTAATGTAATTTTGTTGGTGCAAAGACCAGAAAGAAATTCTTCCATTTGGAGAGAAAATCCTGCATGCATTAAGAAAAACTATAATCACCTGGACTTGTTGGGATAAAGCACTTAATCCAAAATCAGAAATTTTGAGGTTTCCCTTGACATCAAGTAGTAGATTTTCTGGCTGAACACAAGCAAACAAGAAAAAGGAGGCATAAGACGTTGTTTTTCATCAAAGCAACTAGTAGTTACGATGAGAAGATGATTTGTAACATGAAGATCTAGAGTATTTTCACCTTTAAGTCTCTGTGGAAAACACCCCTACTATGACAATAATCTACAGCATTAATAAGTTGCTGGAAGTACCTCCGAGCTTCATCTTCTATCATCCGGCCATGATTAACCTTTGAAACAAGTAAGTCAAATAGGCAATCAATAAACTGAATGCACCAGAAAAATTTACTCAATTTGGCTTTAGCGACAGAAATGTGAGACCTAAAGGATTAGCTCAGAATTTTCAGTACATACAATTTTGTCAAAGAGTTCTCCTCCAGTAATAAACTCTAGAACGATAAAAATCTTTGTTTTGCTCCCCATAACCTGCAATCAGAAAACACAGAAGGTTTCCTGAATTAAAGATCATGGGTGTTTCATCAAATCTGTTGCTATCATACAGCTCTTCACTACATGCCCGACTGTTTTTTACTAAAAACACAAAGCGTCCACAGGGTTCCTGGAAGAGCTGTAGTAATTTGTGCTCCAGCGAATGTGCACGTAAAAGTAACACCATAGACCATCACATCAGTAGTGATAAAGTTTCTAAATTCTAAATAGAGATAAACAAGTATCAACCAAAAGCACAAAAATACCTCAAACAAGCGAACAACATTTGGATGTTGTATCAACTTCATCGTTGCTATTTCTCGCCTTATCTGCAAGATAATATTTAATTCAAATTGAGAAGCATGATATGCAAATGAAATGAAGTACCTCATGCATCTTACATGGTTTAAATCTATTCCTGCCTCTGTAGCGAGTTTATGTAGGTTATGATTTCTATTAAAAATGAAACTTATTTAAAAACAATGATTTTGCTAGATGATAAAGATATTTACTCCTCAAAGCTAATTGTTGAAATGTTGTATTATCGTGTGAGCTCAAACTTGCAACAGATTACAACTACATGGTTTGCTTCTAAAGGAAGTTCGACCAAAGCTGTAAATTTTGCACAAAATTAACTGAAAGTAACAAAAGAAGTATCTGCAGAAAAAAAACCTGTTCGGACATCTTGTGCTTGAGGACTTTCTCTTTGTCAAGGATCTTTATAGCTACAGGTTCCCCAGTTTCAGAATTCTTGGCAAACTTCACCTTCGCGAATGTCCCCTCCCCGATAGTCCTTCCAAGTTCATAATTTCCCACTTTACGCTTGACTTTAGGCCCATTCATTCTCGTATTACAGGAACTTCCAAAGAAATAATCAGAACTTGTCCCTGAAATGCAAGGAGAATAAAAATGAACCTTAAGCATTTGAATAACCCAATTAAGTAGTTGGCAAAACCATAAGTGTGTAAACCTATAATCTTTACCAAGTAAAAAACCAAATCTAAACAGCAAGCAAAGAGTACACCTACAAAATATATGTCACAACCAAAACTAAACAGCAAGCAAGTCATATGTTTATAGGGCAAATTACAGTGAATCCAGAAAGATAAGAAGAAACCAATTGCAACACTGTACAAAGACAAGGAAAGCCTACCTGAAAAAGAATCGTTCAAACTTGCTCCAGCCAGTCAGATTTCAGAATGATTGTCGCCTGTCAAAGACAAATTCAAACATGAAAACAACCATCTAAGGATCAAACTATAGAGAAACAAAATGACAACCTAAAGCCACCAACTCTCGTACAAATACCAAAAGTAAACTTTTGAAAAGAATTTTGCCAATCAAAAGAAACAAGAAATGCAGTATTCATTCATTCAAACAGTCATCAAGCACTCATTCCTTGAATCTTTTATCAAATCTCCAAATAAAAAAGTTAACTTCAACAGTATCAATCATCATTAAAAATCAAAAGGGATCAACTACTTCATAAAATATTCTAGCACAGACTTTAGACGATCCAGAAACACTTAACAACAGTTTTGTAGGAAAAACATCTGCCCCAACTACACACCCAATTAAAACCCACCAATTCTTTCAGATCACCAATCCAAATTACAAAATTTGAAGAAATTTTAGTAGATGATGAACAAGGAAGTAGTTCAAATTCCAGAAACACACTACTAACGTATAGACCAAAAAAAATATATATATATATATATTTTTTTTTTTTTTTTTGAGAAGCTTATGTTACAGAACTAGTTCAATTGCCACAATCCATAACTAATGATCTCAGTGATGATTTCAGAAACAAATTCACAAATTCGTCCCGCCATACTCCATATTATATACTCCTATAAAATAAAAATCATGAATCTTTACCTTTGAAAGGTCCTTAAAAATCCAGAAAAATATATACTATAAAAACAACATAAGTGTCTGGGCAATATATATACTCACTCACTCACTGTCTTACTGTAGTAGATTAGGATCAACAAAAAATGATGAAAGGGAAAGAGGAAAGTGCTGAGAAGTAGCTTCCGCTGTCAATCCGGCCCTTGAGATATATTTGGGGCCAGGAACGAACTCGCTCTTAAAGAATCTACTGGTATTAACAGCAACAACAACTTCTACCAAGATGATAAGTAAGTGAGTACTATGAATGAATGAATTGACAACTTACCGGGAGTAACCAGACGAGAGGGAGAGAGAAGGAAGGAGAGTCAGTTCGTAGTGAAACGGGTGAAACGGAGGGAGGTTGGTGACTAGTGACAGAATCTGGTCCATTCCATGTGTTTTATCTTTCTCTCTCTACGTGGACAGGACAGATGCCAGCAAAGACACACACCCACATTTCTCTATCGGGATAATTAATTATGGTGCATCGGGAGGCGGTATATACGGAACGATAACCTCTCTGTGATACTGCACAGTACCCATATTTTTGCCTCACAACCATTATTTTATTTTTTCGGTACAACAATAATGGTTCCACCCAAGACGTCCTGCAGTGCATGCCCACCTGTTTTTCACTCGAGTACCAATAATTTTCACTGCTTTTGAGCGTAAATAAACTGTTGCAGTAAAGAAACCGGACAAGGGTGGAAAAATAAGTCACATGATGCAGCGAACGAACGAGAGATTCGTTTCCTTCAGTTTGTTTTAATTCGGAAGAATGTGGGTTTGTGATTCACTTGTGCTTCAAGTACGGGATTTGATGCATGTGCTTCGTTCTTTATACATCTTTTCTTTATCACCTACAGAGGATTCAGTTAAACAGAAAACAACAAGAAATAATACAAAAGTGATATCTCAGCCACCGTAATTTGTAAATATTAGGCGCACTGATATGCTTCAAAACAAAATAATTATCTTTCTTTCGTTGGACGATGCAGAACATGGGGCTTGCTGCTAAGAAGTTTCAGTTGCGGCTGTCGTCACAACACAATAGAACGCTCTTTCAAAACAGACATCGAGCGAGCTGTAAGGCCGGTTCCAATGGAGCCTAGAGAAGTCACCCCTTTGCAATCCTAGGTGGACTACCAAACCTAAAATGGGGCAGTGGTGTCGGCAGAATTTTCATCGAGGTCGATGGAATTTATATCGACAAATGGAAAAACCATCGACGATGGAAATTCTATCGAACTCGATGGAAATTCTGTCGACGATGGTTTTTCCATCTACTCAACGGTAATAATTTTGAATTTACCGTCTGGTATAAAATGCGGTAAAACTTGAACCAAAAATCACACCAAAATGTTTCACTCTCTCTTTAGCTCTTTCTACTCTCTTTTGCTCTTTTTCACTCTATTTTTAAAATGGGAGAAACATCCAAATTTCTTGATTGGTCCGGAGTTGTAAGAGAGGCCGCTGAAAAAAAATACTGCGAGGGATACAAAAAAATAGAGGAATCCAAAAAATAGAGGAGAATTCAAGTTTTGGAAATTAACGAGGTCAAGGTTCCAGCTAGAAGGCAAAGAAGGGTTCAAGCAAAAGGCAAGGAAAATCTGAAAGTTCAAGCAAAAGGCAAAGAAAATATGAAAGTGCAACCGAAAGGTAACTTGAAAGTTATTAAAACTGGTAAAAATCCAGGACAATCATACAAAGAACGTATCGAATGGAAGTTGCTTCAGTTGAAAAAATTCAATAAGGGTTCAAAGACACTGAGAGAGCAACAAACTGAAGTTGCTGAAGAAGATAAACCAATGTTTGAAGATAGACAGAGATTTTTCGCCAAGTCGATTTTTATGTATTAGATTCCCATGAAACCTAGAGAACAAGCCCCTTTGTTAGTTTGTGAAAATATATGATGTAAAATAACTAAGAAATATGATGAATGCTGGAATCCTTTCTATATAAGAGATTTTTTTTAAGCCAATTAAATCAATATGGGTTCGAAGTTTACTGAAGCTGATGATGATCTTGCTCTTATAAATGCTTACGTCTCCGTTCGTGTGCCAAACACACAAGAGTTTAGGCATACGAGTTTTGGCACAAGAGTCAGAATTTGAAGGATCATGAATGATTGTCGTATCCTTGGAAATTACGTGCCTCAAGTCGCCGAAGAACAATGGGGATGGGATGAAGGACAAGTCGTTAGTATTTTTTTATCTTCTAGATTTATTTTGTTGATTTTGTATGGCTACTTATAATTTAATTTGTAAATCTGCAGGAAGCAAGCATCAGCCCTCTATTTCGAAGAGCAAGGAAGGGTGTTTGCATTATGGAGTTGCTACCGCGTGTTGAGACAAAGTCTACTAGGATTTTTCTAGGTGGACTAGAACAAACAAAAACAAAGTCGGTTTTAAGTTATGTAATGTAATGTAATTTGAATGTCAAATAAATGATGTACTCGGCTTGTTTATCCACGAAGTCGCTGAATGTGCCTGTAGAATGTGCACATGCAAAAACATAACATGGCAATGGTACATAATAACATTTGCTTGCTGATTTATCGTGTATCATTGTCATGTTATGCTTTTGCATCAATGCAATGCAAAAAAACAATTCAGGTTGAAAATCCATGCACTGAAGTCGTTGAATGTGCCTATGAACAAATCTTGCACATGCAAAAACATAACAGACAATGGTACACGATAAACACTTACAATGCTCGCTGATATATCCTGTACCATTACCTTATTATGTTTTGGCATCAATGCGATGCAAAAAAAGCAAACGGGGTTGAAAATCCTTGCACTGAAGTCGTTGAATCGGCCGAACAAATCCTGCACAAGCAAAAACATAACATGAGAATGGTACATAATAACATCTGCAATGCTTGCTGATTTATTATGTACCATTACCACGTTTATGGTTTTGCATCAATGCAATGCAAAATAAAACAAACCGATTTGCAAGCATTATGTTCTGGCCTAACACAGTCATTTATCTTGGTAAAGGTCGAACGCCCGTAATTGCGGTAGTTCGACCTTTACTAAAGATAAAAGACTGTATTAGGCCAGAACATAAGGCACTTTATTTAATATTGTGTTCGACGAACTTTTCTCAACCCACATAACGATCAACAAGAAAAATTTTGAGGACACGGTAATGTCGTTCGTACTTGAATTTCTTTCCTTTACATCGTTGCCATTCTTTCAGAGTCCTGGCCAGATTTTCACCATCAGTATCTTTCGGATAATGAGCTTTGATCAATCTCCCCATGTGCATAACTTCATGGACTTTTTGGTGTATTTTTCTCCAACGCGGCCACAACGTATTCTGATCACGCGCAACTTTGGAAGTACGTCTATCTAATTTGAATTTTGCACTGACAGTAGTCCACAATAGTGACTCATTTACTTTAACACAGTCTCGTTTTATATCGTCCGGGTTCGGATAAAAAATCATATAGTTTGTACAAAGATATAAATCTCCATCCCACGTAAACTTAGGACGAGGTTTAGGTGCATCTCGTAATGATTTTTTCCTCAATAATAACTTTTTCATTAACACAAAAATTGTAACAGAATACAAAGCTCAGTAAAGAGCCAAATAGAACAGAAAAAATTACCAAAAAGAAAGCTAAAAGCACCCAAAACTAGGATCCTGAATACTAATGACTAACAAATCTATAGTATGGTTTATCAGGAAACTCTAGAGAGAATAAGAATACAGGCTTTGAAGTGTAAATCTGTTGTATCCCTTTGCCAAGATTAACTCCTTCCTTAGCAAGCTTGTCTGCTGAAAAGTTAGCTTCTCTATAGGTATGGACAAATTGCCATTTCTCCAAGGCTGCACAAATTCTGTTCCACCTAGTTGAAGCAAACCAAGGAACTCTATTGTTTAAGAATGTAATCATCACAGCTTTTGAGTATGTCCTAAAAATAATATCTCTGAAGCCATTCTGTACTGCCCATTCTCCAGCAATAAGATTGCTACAGTTTCTGCAATATAGTTTGTGGCAGTACCCAATCCCCCTGAAATAGCTACTACACAACTTCCCACATTGTCTCTGCCAACAATTCCATAACCAGCAATTCCAGGATTACCTCTTGAGGCACCATCACAGCACAACAGTAGTTGGTTCACAGAAGGCAAATGAAAATAAGTATGGAAGGGGTTTTGGTCAGTTGAATCACATATTTTGAAAATCAGAGATTGGGAGAAGAACTTTAATCCAGAGATTCAGAAATTGACTACAGCTTTTGTTTGGGCAAATTTCCCTGGATTAGCTATTGAATATTGGAAAGAAAAAATTATCTTAAAAATTGCTTCTGCTATAGGAAGACCAGTAAAAATTGATGATACCACCCTTAAATAAGAAAAGTGGTTTTTATGCTAGTGTCTTAGTTGAAGTTGATATGTGTAAAGAAATTCCAGAGAAAGTATGAATTGAATCTAAATATGGGGGTTTCTTTCAAGATGTTGTGATTCCTAGAATTCCTGCTTTCTGCAAATATTGTTCTACTGTGGGTCATGAAGAGGATAATTGTAGAATCAAAAGAAGAGGGCAATCTAAGGATGATGGTAAAATCATTTATAAGCAAGTTTATAGGCCAAAACCTAAGAAAAAAATAAGGATAAGGAAGTTCAAGCTCCATTTGATATTTGTTTTGATCCAGATAAAGAAGTGGTGGAACATGTGGTTGATTCTATCACTGTTAGAGAAGTTGGTAGAGATGAAGACATTTTGCAGCATTCTGGAATAGGAACTCCAAGTAAGTTTGATGTTCTACAAAATATGAATGAGGAGATGCTTCACTCTACTGTAGAATTTCCAAGGTTGGAGGTTAATCAAGTTTTATCAGCAGCTTCAAGTGCTACAGAGCACATGTTTAACTAATATCACTGTTTCACTTTTCATGGTGCATCTCGTAATGAATCTAGAGGATTTGCTGGTTTTTTGGGTGCAGATTCTTTTTTAGACGACGAAGAAGAGGAAGTTGTGGAAGATTTGCATCGCTTAACTACTGGGTTACCATAGTGTCTAGGAGGAGGAGGATACAATCTCTTAAATGGAGGAAGAGTGAACAAAGGAGGAGATGTCGATGAAGGTTTAGTGTAGTAGTAGTTATGGACTAATTTTCAGTTACGCTCTGAAATTTTGGTGATGCTGGAGGAGTACCGAGTAAAATAAAGTTTGGAGGACAAGATGGTGGGGGTTAATCCGATGATTGACTGGCTTGGGAAGATGATAGATTTGACATAATGAAAAAAATGGATGAATTCGGATGAGATTTGAGAAATGTCGAGCTAAGTTGTGAGTGAATGAAATGAAGACCAAAATTGAGTTTATATAGAATTTGCGAATGAAATGAAGACCAAAATTGAGTTTATACAGAATTTGCGAATGAAATATGAGCCGTTGGATGAGATTATTCTCATCGATGGAATTTCCATCGTCGACATTTTTTCCATCGATGTCGATGGAAAAAGTATTTATCGATGAAAATTCCATCGACGATACTATTTTTATCTCACGTTGCAAAGTTGCAAATTTACAACTTTGCAACATCGTTTTGGCTCTTTGGTAGGTCCATAGCCAACCAAAACACTAATAACTTGTGTTTTTTGTGACCCATAGGAACCGGCCTAAGAATAAAACTACGGTATCATAGCATTCCAGTGATTCCACGCACCATGGTTCAAATGCGCGGTAAATAAACCACTAAGTTGCTGAAGCACAACAACCAAAAAAAGACCACCACCGACAATGCCATAGCTTCTGCGCACATGTGATGGTCCTATAGTGTATGGTACCATATAGCCTTCACTAGGTCCCGTAGAGATTGTACTCTTCCTAGAGTCCTTGGCATGATTATGCTTCTCCCAACATGATTATGGGGATATGCACGGTTATCACAGGATGTAAATGCTTCACGCATCACAGGGATGTTCAGCTCATTAGGAACATCAAGCCCCAGTCAGTCAACAAGATTAATTCCTATACAATAACAACTAACCCATCATGTGGCCATCTAATCCCAACATCCGATGACCAGATTCTTTGATATGGCAACGGTTGTTTCTGATGGGATGTCTTTTCCATGGATTAAGTTCAGCGTACAACTGATTGACCAGCCACGCCATAGAAACTAAGGAACAAATAAAATACTTCCTCCGTCCCAGATTAATTGAGCTAGTTACTTTTCCATTTTAACCTATTTTTAGCTAAAATTGAAAAACCAACTAGCACAATTAATCTGGAACGGAGGTAGTATCTTTTAAGAGAAGAAAAAACAAAAATATAACAAGTTAGCATCCTATTATTGAGCCCCAATACTACTTTAGCGTCACTTTCCTGATCCAAAGTTCACTCTACTGCCCCTTGCAATTAGAAAAGCAGAACTATCAGAAACCATTTGGGGTGGAATTTTGAGCGTAAGCAAAGTTCCCAATATTGCCCATATTTCTTGTTTGTTGGCTCTTAAAAGTTTAATTAAGGCATACAATCTGTTGTTATCAAGTAATCAATTTCGCACAATTTTGGAGAGAACGCAATGGGGCAGTTATCAAATTATGTTGGACACAGCACCAAAACGCTAAACCAGCACATATTAGCAGATGAGTTGTGGACCTTGAAAAGTTATTATTATAAGATAGGGACACGAAACAGCTCAAGCCATTGTCAATGACCACTAAATGGCTATTCTAAGTTTAAACATCAAGACGAGATCTTAAATGAAAATCTCTGAAATATCAGGCATCTTACAAGTTTTGGGAATGGGCGGCATTTTTCTTATGTTCACAAAATTGACGGTCAACATATTAATTCGCGGTTGTTACATTTATCGTCAAATGACTAGTCAGGTCTATCAATGGCTCGTCACATCTGCTGCAATACCCCCACCTTCCCGGTCAACGACAATTCGTATCAGTGAATAAGGTCATTGGGATCCATTACAAAGTCCCCAGTATCCTTATCCACCCCGAAGTAAATTTTTGCAGCCAGCTAGCAAAAGATTCTAAAAAAAATCCAGTTATCATATGAGATTTTGTGGACACTTTCTTTGTCACGTTCTACTATTAGACTTAGTCTTATGGGGCTACTACTTGGCTACTACTTCCACCAAAAGCGTGGTGTATTCTAGTAGTACTACTTCTCTCTCCTAGCATTTGGTAGTAGTTGAAGTAGTAGCTACTACGAAAACGCAAAACGGTTCAGCGCTGAAAAAGCGAGAAAACGCTGAATGGTTCAGCGCTCAGCGCTGAATGGTTCAGCGTTTTCCTTAAGCGCTGAACGGTTCAGCGTTTTCCTTAAGCGCTGAACGGTTCGGCGTCAAATAACTTTTCCGAGTTTGACTTTTTTTTTCATACACCCAGTTGACACCTTCAGCAATATATCGTGTTTCTAACTCTGTTTTCTCACACTCACGTTACACCACCAATCTACAAACACCGGTTATGCAAAAATGAACAAATTTCATACCAAAAAATTCAGAAAACAAATACAAGTTGCACTATATGTAAATTAAAAGATAAATTTTCATTAATAACTTAAAGGATTACATTAAAATTTAAATCCGCTCATTCGAGTAATGTGTTCGCTACACTTTTTAGGAGAAAATTACGAATGAGTATTCCCCAAAGGAATTACATTGACATCTAACATACTTCAAAGGTTTTGAGAAAATCCTTTAGCTCATGGTAATGTGCTTCGTACTCGAATTCCTTTCCTTTACCTTGTTTCCATACCTTCAAAGTCCTGGCATAAACTTCATCTTCCGTAACATCTTTCCCAAGTCTAGCTCGGACAAATCTCCCCAAGTGCATAAAATCATGAACGTTTTGGCGTATGATCCACCATCGTTCTGACAGTCCTCTAACATCGCGCACATATTGGTTTTGAAACTTGAAGTCATCTTCGATATACTTAAACAGGGAGCTCCACTTGACAGTACCACGACTTTTTTGTAATCCATAATAGTGGATCACGTCTTTACAAAGACGTAGATCTTCTTCCAACGTAAATGGAGCGAAGCTTGGTTTCTTTCGTGTTGATGGAGGAGGAGATAATGGTTTTTGAGATGGAGAACATGTATAGTAGTACTCATGAACGAACTTATCAGTCATGTTTCGATATTGTCTACGAGGAGGAGATGCTGGAGGAGATGTTGAGATTGATTCATTTGGTTTCTGTAGTAAAGATAGTATCTCTTGTGTTGTTCGAGTTGGCCTTTTGGTATTTGAAGATGAACTAGACATCATTTGGTATTTTTCTCTTGATTGATTGTGATAAAGGAAGAAGGTTTGAGAAGAAGAGGTATCTAGAAAGATGATTGTTTGAGAAGAAGAGTTCATTCTTTATATAGATTAATCCCCAACGGATAATTAACGGCTAGTTTTTTTGAATTTTGTTGATTCGAAAAACTAGCCATTATGAGGTGTAGATGGAGTGTAAGAATAAGTTTACCATTTTGTATTTTTTTTTAAAACTCCAAAAAAAAAAAAAATTAAGTCTACAACAATCCATAAAAAAAAAAATTAAGTCTACAACCATGTTACTACATAAAAACAAATACTCCTTGAATACTAGAAGTGATACTGAGTTTCTGGAATCGTGTCGGGAATACCTTGCTCCATAACCAGATCGTCAAATTCATTGCCAGGTTGGTCTGGTCCTTGTGGTGCATTTAGTGTCTTCCTGAATCCGAGCATGAAGTTGTAACTCTCTTAGACGTCTCATTCCATAACACTTCACGAGCTCCAGAAAGCGCTGACCATTGTCGTGACATATAATCATAGCACTGCTCCTATAAAATGCAAAAATAGATTAATTTTAGTTGAACATTCAAGCCAATATAAAGTGAAAATGCAAACAAACTTACCAAATTCATACCAAATTCACCCCAATTATACGGACAAGGATGCATTGGAACTTCCACTAGTTGTTCATACCTTGGTCACAATTGTTGACGGAATTGAGTGAAATTTGGGGCAAAAGATAGAGAATCGAATTTGCAACAAACCCACGGAAGGAATTTGGAAAAAACTATCTACAATGGGAGAAATCAAACATGCATTTTTCGGTTTGGGGTGGAGAAGAAGAGAAGAAGAAGAGAAATGGGGGAAAAATTTCTCCTGTCGATTTTTTGTAGCAGAAACCTTCTGCGCTGAACCGTTCAGCGCTTTGACCTGGTGTTGACGGTCAAGCGCTGAACCATTCAGCGTTTTCGAATAACGCTGAATGGTTCAGCGCTCAGCGTTGAATGGTTCAGCGACTTGACGTCCAATCTCTCGAACCCATAAGACCACCCCTACCTTACTATCTGACGTGGCTGTCCAGTCTAGTATACTAGACTGGACACCATAAGACTAAGCCTTAGAACTAGAACTATACCGTCCCACTCTTCTACTTCCCTCTGGATTTGCGAGGCAACTTATCACTCACAAGGAACGTAATTAACTAACCTAAGTAATTCACTCACTCATACTGGTTTATCATTTTCTCGTTAGAGCAAGCACTATGGTTCTCTATTTGGGGAGACTTCTCTATTGAATAGAGAAATGCAACTACTATGGTGCTAAATTTCTCTATTCAATAGAGAAATTGGTAGACTTTGCTATTGCCTGCTACGGGTTCGTAGCAGGCAATAGCAATAGAGAAGCGAGGCGGAAATCCAATTCCCGCAGGGCGGAAATCCAATTTCCGCAGAAAACTTTTTACGGAAATCCGATTTCCGCCCAGAATTCATGCGGGAATTGGATTTCCGTCCCGTAAATATTACCGTTTGACCTTTTTTTCCTTACACCCCCTCTACACCTCAACATCCAACCATCCATCTTTCTATTTTTTCATGACCGTCAGATCCCAACGACTCTTTTTTTCAAAATTCAAAAAAATAGCCGTTAGGATCTCTTCTATATAAGAAAATTCACCATCTTTGACAAATCCACCCCAATCAATCTTGTTTCTATTGATTCTTTCTTTCTCCCTTCAAATTTTCAAATTTTCAAATTTTTTTCATCACCAAATCGATATGGCGACTAATTATACCGAGTTTGAAGATCGTGCTATTACTAATTCTTTCATTCGTGTATCAATGGAAAATGTTGAGGGGCTACTAGGAGAGACGCCGTTTTGGAGTCGTGCTTTTAGTTTGTTTGTGGAAGCCACAAATAATCCAAGAGGTAGAAATGAAAATGGAATTAGCAACCGATGGGCATTAATTAGTAGAGACATCTTGGATTTTGTAAGAATTATGAATGCTATTCGCCAGAGGCATAGAAATGCATCACGCCGACAATTGGTCGTACGAGCTCGGTCACAATTTTATGGCCTCAACCATCGACCATTCAAGTTTGAGGAATTTTATGAAAGGATTGTTGCAATCGCCGCCGGACATGATTATGGATTGTAGTTGCAATTTGGTTGTTGTTTCACTTATGAAAGTTAGAGCAATGTTAGTAGATTAGTTGTTGTTTCAATTAAGGAAAACTTATTCCATTGTAGTTGTTGTTTCAATTAAGGAAAACCTAACATATTCCGGAATGTCTAGTGTTACTGGGTAAGCTTGTACATTTGTCTTCAACCTCGGGTAGATACCATCAGCTAAGAAATAACCCATGTTGTATTGGTGTCCATTGATGACATAGTTAACCGGAGGAGAGTAACCACTAAGAAGCGAATCAAAAAGGGGAGAGTGGGCCAAAACATTCAAGTCATTGTTTGCGCCGGGCATTCCAAAAAAAGCATGCCAAAACCATAAATCATATGAAGCCACCGCCTCTAATATCAAAGTACTAACCTTTTCTTTGCCTCTATGTATTCCTTGCCAAGAAACCGGACAATTCTTCCATTTCATATGCATACAATCCACACTACCAAGCATTCCAGGAAATCCACGGGCGGCATTCTCTGCTAGCAACCTTCTAACATCTTCGGCAGTAGGTTCTCGCAGGTACCTAGGTCCAAATATGGTGCATATGTTGGCACAAAATCTCTTTACATAGTAATATGTTGTGGTTGCACCCATACGAGTGTAATCATCTAGACTATCAGCAGCAATACTTTTGCACAAAGATTTCATCACAGCAACCATCTTCATGTGAGGAGAATGTCCCGGAATACGAGCTGCATCTAGACGTTGTGGCCATTCTTCATCCTCTTCACAAAGTTTGAAGAGAATTTTCTCGAACAAATCTCGACTCATACCTAAACGTTGTTTGAATTGTCTTGGAGTATAAGTCCCATTAGTTGCAAAGTAATCATACATCATTTGAGCATCAGCTCTCTTTCTATCACGCCATAGGTGTTGGCGTGATTGCACTTGGATAGGCACCGGTTGTCTAAGCCTATGTCTCCGGGCATCCAATTCTACCATGCGATGGAGTAAAATAATTTCTTCATCATCATCACTCGATGAAGCAAAATTGAGACCGTATTTCGCATTCAAACACCCACGAATCAAACTCATTGCACCTTTACAAGCATGAATTTTAAGTCAATTTATATATTCAACACCAAAACTACTTCAATACCACAAGCATTAATCAAAAATACACCATACAACAACAAAAAATCAATGGATTTTAACGATTCATTCTAAAATCAAAGGAATCATGATAATCAAATTAAAATTGGATTGTATAAACCCTAGATAAGATTTACTAACCTTGTGGATGAAATTTCAAATTGAATGATGCAAAAGAATCGCCTTCGAAATGTTAGTAAACCCTTATAATATCACGGAAAAATTCTAACTGATTATCTCCAAAATCGAAAGGGGGCGATTATCTTTGAGTGAAGAAGAGAGAGCGGAGAAGTAGTGAGAAATGAAGTTCAGGTCGCAGGGTTTCTGTATAGAAACCTCTTCTTTACGGAAATTGGATTTCCGCCGGTCAAAAGTCAAGCTTTGACTGTGCGGAAATCCAATTTCCGCAGAATTTTTTTTACGGAAATCGGATTTCCGCACAGAAAAGCTGCGGAAATCCAATTTCCGTCTCGAAATAGCTAAGACCACTGTGGTTGCCATTTTTTCGCCATTTCTGCCTTCCCCTTTCTCTATTCAATAGAGAAGGAATAGAGAACCATAGTGCTTGCTCTTATAAGTGAAAGACTACATGTGTAAACTCCACCTACAGTTACGAAATTTGAAGCTGCCCAATAAAAAAAATAATAAAGCGCTTGGCACTACCTAGGATACAAACAAGAATCAAAACGACAAGAGAAACAAGAGCGTAGCAACTTTTTTTTTCCTTTTAATACTTTTGTCCTACACATATACCAACTTTTTTTTTCCTTTTAATACTTGGGTAGACTATCACAACTGCAAGTGGGTTGAAAGTAACTTTTAACATGAAGAAGAAAAACTGGAGGTCTTAGAAAAGCCTTGTGCAGTCATAACAGCAATAACAACAGTAAGATTTTAAGAAGTAACGTGAATGGAGGTGTTCAATAAGATAAAGAAAAACTTCGCTAAAAGAAAAAATAAGATGAAAACAAAGTTCTCCTCTCCACTGCCATTTCTCGGAAGTTCTAATCCGATCTTAAATCTTAAAGAAAAGATCAAACAGAACCCATAGTAGTTCCCAAAATCAAAAAGTATATAAATTCAAGATGATGCTCTCTATCAAATCCCACTGGTTCCCTTAACTACTATACATTTGGAGTGAAGCAAAATATGGCGAAACAAATGTACCCGAAACTGCTTGAGTTACTTTGAACAAGAGTAGCAGAATCTGCACCTTCCATTTTCTTCTAACTGCCCACCCGGTTGTTGATAGTTTGATACAGAACCTTAAGCTGTGTGTTCCATTTCTCTATGGCAGCATATGTTTTAGTACCCTTAGACCTGCACACAATTTCCAACAATAACAGAAAATTGTGATTTAGGTACTTTTTACGGAGGAATGTGGAAACTACTTGAGATGTATTTTTTAAAAAAAAATCAAACCTGTCACTACGCTCTAAAAGGCGGTTCACTTGATCAATGTGACCCTGGACACGGTTATCCAAAATTAATGAAACAAGTAGCTGTTCTACATCCTTTTCCGGCACGTTAAGTTCCTGAATTATACATGAGTTAGAAGATTGTGCAGGATTCGCATAATGTTGTTTGCACATTCAGAAAGGAGACGAGCATTTATAAGCATATCAGATTCTTGTTGATGTTGCTCAAAGAAATAAAACATAAATTCACTTACCTTGGATATGAAGGGAATCCGGATCCTTGTGTAAGGTTTGATGAGCTTGAGCAAAACTTGGGTTCTAATATTCTTCAAAAGGTCCTCGATATAATTTCGAATAAATGGATCATCCATAATTGTCTTTCTATTACTCTGGAGAACAAGCAGATACAGCCCCATATGAGAATAGTGATGCACAAGAGGGAGAAATTGAACATAACCTAACACCAAAAAAGACAAAAATAAACGCTTACCTTGAGAATTTTCTCAAACTCCAGAATCTCATTTCGCTGATAGGCTGCAATCAGATTTGTCATGGCCAAGATCTCAGGGTCATTTGTGTATCTGTATTAGTAATAAGAAAAGAAGTTAGTCACCAAAGTAACTAATCCATCAACATCTGAAAAGGGTAAACAGGTATGTTATATGTTCTTAATAAAAACTTACGGCTTTGCTTCCTGTGCATCAAACGGGTTCACTTCAGATTCCATAAGCATGTTTGCCAAAACAAGGTACCTATTTGGTGAAAGCAACATCATAATGGAGGATTAAATTGTGATCTTATTAGTTGTATGAGAAAGAAAATACTACATATACAAAATATCTTTGGCATGAATGATTGATTCTGGACAATACTTTAGGCACTGAATGCGTCGCTGATTCCCAGCTTCATCATAGTTCTTAAAAGCTTCAAAGAAATCTGTGGCTGCCTCTGCCCATTGGCGTTCTGCCATATGCATTTTACCACCACACTCATGAATTATTCCCATAATCCTTGGATGTGGTATTGCAGATTTGATGGAAAGAGCCTTCTGATACAGTTGCTGCAATCAAGAGAAAAGAGTTCAGCCATGAATCATAAGTAGATGAAAGGTCAATTCCTTGATTTAGGATTGATATTAAATGTTTTTCCATGCTTTTTCTGAGAGACATGGATATTGAACTTTGAAACCAGTGAAAACAACTTAACTTCTTATCTAGCGTAGCAACACCAGAGAGTAGACAGAATAGATCTTAAACAACTAATGACGTGTTTCCCAATGGCATTCAAGATAGCCCAAAATAATAATCCTCATCAAGTACTAAATGATTCAGCATAAATCCTGAGAAAAAACATGATATCTAGAGATTTTCACTGAGCAAGCACAGCAGCAGGTCAAGTCTAGGCTTGACAAACAATTTGCCATGTCATCTACATATAATTGTGACGGAAAAGGTTTGCAAAACAAAAAGTAAATTTTTTATCCAATCCAGGCAAACAAGACATGACTGACATGACTGAAAGATGCTAAAAATGGGTACAAGAAACACCAATCTGATTTATTTTTTTAATCTCAGCTACACAACTCATTTTGCCGCTGCTGGCCCCGAGTGATTTAGGCTGGTACCCAGTAAATTCACAATTCAAGTGTATGCCTTTGTTAAAATGACTTGAGGCTGATTTAGCCCCACCTGACTAAATTAAAAGCTATGGGTGTAGGACTTAATTAAAATGGTCTGATCTACATGATAGAAAAAAACTCAGATGACAATGCAATATTCAACGCAAATGGCAAAACAAAAGAACACTTACCTTGAGTTTTTTATTATTCTTGGTCTCAGTGTACATTTGAATCTCAATAGCGTACACTTCCAACAACTGAGTTCCTTTCTTTTGATCATCTGTCCCATCTTTAAGCCGGCAAGATTTATGAAGCTCCTTTAAGATCTAAAGTTGTACTAATACGTAAGTATGATGCTCGAATGCATAGGTGAAACTGAATTAAATGAAATGGCTTGACCAAAATTACCTTATTCATTTTCCCATATTCACCCATGTCAAACCAAATCTTGCAGAGCTTTAAATTTGTCTTAAACCACAATCTCTGTAGGAAAAGAGAATAATTTAATCAGTATTAGCAGCATTAAAACAGATTTCTTTTTCCCTTTTTTTGATGATAATAACAAATTTCATCTTTCATAAAATATCTACGTCATTTCAACAGTGTGTGGCAGAAGATATTCATCTACCTCATTAGTTGCCTCTTCAAGGGCCTTCAATGTGGTCTGATAAAACTCCCGCAGAAGATCAAAGTTCTGGCTAGCTGACCCAGAAACAAAATCCATTATGTTGTTAATACATTTTTCGCTGTAATTTCGTGTTACAGCTGATTTAATGTACGTTAACATCTCCCTATAGGATTCCATCATCTCTTTATACTTCCCCAACCGGTAATAGAGCTTAACAGTTTGCTTTAAAGCTTTGAAACCCCTGATGAAATGAATAATGGAAACTCATCGTTAAGAACTGAACCATATACTGTGCAACTTGCTTGTGCAGCAATGTTAGACTTAGCATATTGAGAAATTTACCATTCTGCCTTTTGTGGTTCCATCTGCACCACTTCAGAAAATCCCTCCAACGCTCCTTCAGGATCAGTTTCAACCAAACCTGCAGCAACATTTTAGTGGGAGGGGTAAGCTTTAAATAATAAAAAACAAAAGAAGTGAAGCTCAAAGTAAACTCTCAACTTAAGCACCTAGGAATACAGATCAAAAGGCACCGACAATAAATCTGGTAATTAACTGTACAGAGAATTTCACATTGTAACCCCGAACAGTATCCAAAATCAATCAACCGATCCTAAGAACAACCCTAAATAACACTACCAGACTAAAAGTTTGCCCAGTTAAGAAAACAAAGTGGGTATACAACCCCAACACACAGACTTTTAAAAGGAAGTACCTTTAGAGTTGTAATATTGGTTTTCAATATCAACATCTTGCTCCTCAGGTTCCTCATCAGAGTACTCAAATCCATAATCTTCCATTGGTTCGTCGTCTGCACATACCAACAACAAACATATCTTAAAACACTTCATTATAGTTTAGAGAGCAAGCTCAAAACAAATATCACCAAAAACCAAAAAACCCTAATTTAATTAATCAGCACAGCACTAGAGGCGTTACCAGTAGTTAAAATAAAACCAACCTCTAAACAAAACCCTAAACTTACTCAAGACGGAAATATCCAACTGAATTGAAAACACATTGACGCGTTGGTACGCATCAAGTACATCGTAAAATCCACAGACATTACAAGAAACCCTAAAAGGCTAAAACATGTTAACTTCACGATCAAAAATTTATATCAACACAAAACCTAATTACAAAATTGAACCCAATCAAGCAAAAATAAATAAAAACAAATCAAAAAAAAAAAAACATTCACACAAAACCTTTGAGCTTAGAACAAACAAGATGAAGGCAAATCTGAACGTTTTTGATAAATCAAAATTGCTGATCCAAAAAGAGAAACCCTAGATAACGATATAGAAAAAGAAGAAGAGGCTTACCAGAACCCATGGCTAAGTAAGAAATCTATATTCGGTAATAGAAAGAGGGGACAGCTTTCGAGCTTCGCTTTCTCTTTCTCAAGAAAATAAATAAAAACACCGTCTTCTGAATTCTGATTTATATTTACCTTTCTACCGAGGTTTGATAAAGGCGAATTATTTTTGGATAGGTAGCCCATATTCAGTTTATTTCCTTGCGGGCAACCGACCAGGTCGTGGCCCTGACGGGTTCTATTGGCCATCAACACACTTAAGCCCATCACTTCTTTAGATTCGACGGCAAAGATTATGTAGTGGACCTAGGGGTGTAAATAATACCCGAAAAAACGTTGTCCGGTCTAGCCTATCTGTGCCCGCCTGAACCCGTAAGAGCCCAAAGCCTGTCACAACCCATTGCGGGCTGCCCGGCCTGGCCTGGTTAATTTTTAAAGCCGGGCTCAGGCTATGTTTCAAATTTGATTACCCGGCCTGGTACCTGCCCGAACTACCCGGCCTGGTACCCATTTGTGTTATTCGCCCCAAAAACCTTTTAAATATATCTAATAAAATGAAATATGTAGTGTGAAATAGAGAGAGACTGGAAAATGGAGAGGGAGAAGGAGAAGAATTATCATTAAGATGTGTATAGAATACAAGAATTAAGCCTCTATTTATAGAGGAGTAGACACGAGGGCATCTTAGTAATAAACGTCTAACCCTAGATTTCCCATAGATACTGCCCGTGCAATACACGTTTATAACACTCCCCCTGATGACCACTGTGTCTAAGTCGCTATGAACATACCAGGAAAACTCAAAAGAGAAAAACCTGAAAATGCATGACTTAAGTCAGTGTTGAACACGCATATGTTGCCTCGTTAAAACCTTGACAAGGAAAACCCAGTGGGACAAAACCTTGACGAAGGAAAAAGAGTACAACGCGTTAAGTCCTGTAAATGCGTCTTTGATGATGACGCTCCCCCTGATGAGTACTTCAATCAAATCTTGGCTTGCACATCTTTGACTTGAGACGTTTCAATTCTGACGGACGAGATTCTTGAATGCAGAAGATTACTGTGCTTTTCCTGAAGAAATTTGTTAGTTGATGAAGTCTTCGTTAGCTTTACTCAAGCGGTATTGTATTCGAATATCTTTCGGAAAAACAAAATATTGTCTTCGAAAAATACTCTTGCGCGTCTTCGTTCTTCGTCAACACATCGAGAACTTGTGTCTTGGATTGGTAGCTTCTCGAGATGATTTGCATAAGTGGTTGATGTAGTTTCTTCACCAAAGAGCCAAGATATGAACACATTACAACTAGTGAATAGATACTCAGTACGGGGATTAAAACGGCATCTGAATTCCTAGGAGGTAGTCAAGTTGATTTGGTCTTAACAAAATGACCGAATTTAATGGTGGGAATCCACAAAATAACCGATATTATACAACTCCCCCTTGGATTACCGCTATGTTGAATTTATTAGCCTCACTAAAACCTTGTCAATAAAACCCAATGGGAAAAAATCTGGACGAAGGAAAAAAAAAGTACAATATGAAAATTCAACGTCAACCAGATATTGCCTCATTAAAACCTTGCCAGGATAACCACATGGGACAAAACCTGGACGAAGGAAAAAGAGTACAATATCAACATCAACGTCAGATGTTGCCTCATTAAAACCTTGTCAGGAAAACCACAAGGGACAAAACCTGAAACGAAGGGAAAAGAGTACAGCTTTTGACGTTTTATGGATGCGAACTCAACTATATGAGCATGAAAACAAGCATCAAAATAATAACTCTATATTTATAGAAGAGTTGCAAGCAACTCTTATACTGCAGATTACGGTAAAATGAGATTTATGATGCTAAAATTAAGCGCGGATTTAAGTGTTTTTCAGGAATCCACGTGAGACCTGTAAAGTTGCTATGATCAACCAATACGGATTTTAGTATTTTTCTGAAAAACATTTTAAGGATTGTTAAACCTGATATAATCGAGTCAGGGAGCTGCCTGAATATGATTTGAATCCTTTAAAAAATATATATATACCAAATCATATATGTTCTCCAACCACATTTCATGTGTGAATGCAATACAAGTCCTTCAAGGACTACCACGCAAAATGCATCATATTTGGAGAAGCAAATACTAATGAACCAATTCTAGGGTGTGAGAATGAAAAAAACACAACCCTCAAATCGTTTAGAACGAGTATAATTCTCTCATTGCACATTGTGACTAACACAACCTATAATTTACAGGCTTGGAAATTTTATAGAGTTAAGTCATGGATCCAGAATAGTGTCAATCGAGAATTATATTATCCAACCTAATTTGGATATTATGCCAACCAATCACATATGTCGATATTTCTGTGCAGAGATTTTTATTTCAATAGCTACTGTAAATGAATATTCGACAATTAATTTGCTACGATCCCACACAATTCTCTAGTGTATGCATACTTTGAAAAATTCAAAATTTACTGGTACCAGTGCCCACGGGCATTATCTCCTCCTCTTCAAACAAGCTTGGAGATATTAATTTCGAAAATGCGGATCGTGTTATGATACACTCTATTGGAGCACTATCTGTAGCCGTTTCCAAAACGCTACATGCCTTTGAGATGTGATTGGATTTTCCTTTTCAACATGCATATGCTTATTTAAAAAGCAAAATGAGATATTTCACGCCAATTCTTAAAACAACAGCCTTTCAAGATTTGATCGAACTGGGAAAGAAATTTATATAACTTTTTTAAGTTAATTATAAACGCCAACAATTAGTTGCATATATTCTCCCCCTGATTACGGGTGAAATGTTTTCATCTCATAATACGAAATCAAATTTCGTAAAGTATTATCCGATTAAATCAAAGAGATATACTCATAATAATTTCTGGGTCAATGTACCACCAATATGGACTTTCAAGAGCCTTATACGCCATCAACCATGGATTAATTTTGAAAACCAAAATCTTAGTAGTTTTATCTAAAGCATGAAAAATGCAAATAAATCTCCAATAATTACGCAGCCTCTATGGTCAACGTGATAATGATTCAGAATGAAATAACGGACAATTTCTTTATCAAAAGAAACTAATTTGATGATCAATTTAGTCACTACAAGGACTAATAAAATAGGCTAACAAGCCGGGTGCGCACCCACTGATCAATGTGTCCACCGTATTCCAACGGTCTAAATTTTGGAGATTATACCACGAGGAAAAAATAAAATGGCTGATATCCCTCATGATTGGAGTAATTCCTCGCTTCGTTGGTATTTGCAAATGTTAATTAAAATCGATAATAACGATATCTCATTCGAGGATAGATAGAAAAAAAACCCAATTTTAATTTTAATCGGCTTGTTGAAAAAATCCACTTTGTGGTTGATGAAAAAGGTTCCTTGTTAATAATAGAGTCGTATATGAATACATGATCAGTGTCCAATTGACAAAGATACCAAAATATTGACCGTAGGTTGTCCACAACCATGCATGTGATTCATTACGTAACGACAATGAAATGCAAAACAACACCAATTCTTCGGTGATGAATATTATAGTTTCTTTTAGTTGGATAGAAACTATAAACCATCTTATGATTGGTTTTTATTTTTCATTCTCTACGAAGAAAACTAGAGAATAAAGGAAATCAAACTTAGTCCAATATTGATTACCCATTGCATATGAAATGAAAAAGAAAATATCAATCAAATAATTTAGAAAAAGAAATGGCACAACAGACGCATAGAATAAAAATCGTGAACTTTTTACTATACAACGAGTCACAAGAGTGTACTTGTTAGACTCTGTTCTGCAACCCGTCCGTCAATTACCACCCTGTATGACATTGAGAAAAGAAGTTTACATCAATAGAACCTTATATATATTCACATGATAACGGACATTAACAAGTCAAAAGAAATAAAAAAAAAAAATCAACTATTCGGTATGCAGGGAGGAGTCGATAACGATCAGCATATCAAGCAAGAAGAAATCCAAATACATACATCAAACCCCATGAGTGTTTTGCCACCAAAGGCCAACACAAAGCTATTTCTCAATATAGTTTAATACTAGTATAACAAAACATTTTTTTTTCTTTTCTTTTTGGATGTAAATTAAAAAAAACGTAAGAAAACGTACATACATCAATACTATTAATTAGTATGAGTATGGTATGTGATGTGATAGTTTTAGAAAACGCATCACCAAAATCACATCAAGATAACTAATACAGACACAAATTGAAAATCGGATTCATAAAGTCAAACTAACTATATAAGTATATGTAATCGGTTGTTCTTGATGGAAAAGAAAGTTAAACCTAATTAAAATTAGGATTTGGTTTTTCTAAAAATAATCGATCATGTTTCGAAACTAAAAAAAAATAATAAAATAAAAATAAATTAATCAAATAAATCGCTCAGTGGGCAGAGCTACGTGCATGATAACGTAGTGTGAAATAGAGAGAGACTGGAAAATGGAGAGGGAGAAGGAGAAGAATTCTCATTAAGATGTGTATAGAATACAAGAATTAAGCCTCTATTTATAGAGGAGTAGACACGAGGGCATCTTAGTAATAAACGTCTAACCCTAGATTTCCCATAGATACTGCCCGTGCAATACACGTTTATAACAATATGATCAGTTTTATTAATATTAAATATCTCGAGAATATATATGATTGTACATTCTTTATTTGGAAGATTGTTTACTCTAATTCATTAATTATATTCGGTATAAAACAAAATAATAACCTCATCGTAATGTTAAGATTTAAATATAAAATAATATATCATTCACAATATGTGAATCTTGGAAAGAAAAAAATATATGATATGTAAGAAAATAAGTCGTGAATTTGAAACTTTTATAAATATATTAGCCTGCCCAGCCCGGCCCGGCCTGGCCTGATAACAGAATGGGCTTCGGGCAGGCTTTGGGTATCAAATTATCTGCTTGTGCCCGGCCTTCCCTGCCTGACAGGCCTTATGGGTAGCTGAATACAGGGCCTGTCCGGCCTGGCCTGGATTAGTAAACAGGCCAGGCTACCCGGCCTGCCCGAGTTTACACCCCTAAGTGGACCCTTATCCCGGACTACCTAACCTGACTCTAGATTCTCGTTATGTGTAGTATCTAACTTGGACAGATTTTTAATCGTAAGGCTAACCTACAGGGGTGTATTCACTCGTATAATATTGTATTTTGATTTGCCGGAATCTAGATGATTAATATAGAATCTTGAAAGGAGTCTTGGAAATATTCAGAGACAAACTATATATTGTCGTGTTATTTTTAGGACTGTACATGGCATGGTACAAACCGTAAAACCGCATCATTCCAAACCGTTTAGGCCTAAACCGAACCGTACCATCTATCTAATGGCATGGTATGGTTCTTGTTTTGTAAAAACCGTAGATATTGGTATGGTAATGGTGAACTATAAATACCAAGCCGTAAATCGTTGGCAAAACCGGTTAATAGTAGTCATAGATATAATTTTTAAAATCAAATCTATACCGCCTAATCTAGATTGGAGAAAGCGAAATGGTATGACTATTATCCTTGTTTTGAGAGAAAAGATGCTTTGTTGTGCATTTTGTTTAGTGCTTGATTGCTTGATCATTTTTATATGGATTTTCCCATAAACTAAAGGAAATTTTAAACTATCTTTTGAAGTATGAACGAATCTCTATTTGAAGTATGAATGAATATCTCTTTTTGAGGAAATGTTAAATCTGAATTGTCAGTTTCTTGGAACTGACAGAAGTAACGGTTTTGGTAAAACGTTGGTTTTATACCAAACCGTGACAATTCCATGGTAATTAAAACCGTTGGCAAATGGTATGGAACAATTTCGAAAAATATAAAAACCGTTTCCTACGGTTCTGGTACTGGTATAGGCTAAAACCGTTCCAAACTGTACCATGTACGACCCTAGTTATTTTAGAACAGTATTTTTGGACCTTCCAAAAACTTATTGGACCTTCCCACTTGGACAAAATACATTTTTGGTACTAATCTACCCTTATATCATTAGTGCTTAATTTTGTAATTAGTGTTCTTAATTCTGTGATTACTGTTAATAATACTTTTAATACTAAGAATTAGGATTGATGTTAGTTTTAGAGATGGTTTTAAAGAAAAATCAAAAAAAAAATGAGTTTGTTATTTCTAGACGAAGAACAGCTCGGCTTATTCGACAATTTAAAAGTGTCAACCGAAGCTACACAAATCAGGTTTCGCTCATCAGTTCGACCACCCATTTTAAGCCGAAACTACACAAATCAGGTTCGGCTCATCAGTTCGACCACCCATTTTAAGCCGAAACTACACATATCAGGTTCGGCTCATTAGTTCGACCACCCATTTTAATCCGAACTACGCAAATTAAGTTTCGGCTCACCCATTTTAAGCCGAAACTACAAAATTGATGTTCAACTGACACTTTGATATATCGTAGCAAGCCGAAACAAACAAAAATCTGATTTTGTATCTGCAAAACTAGTTGAAGAATTTTATTAAACATCACTCTCAAATTCTATCAACAAATCACTATACAATCAACATCATTGATTAGCCGGCGATGATTGTTTGATAAAATTAGCCGGCTAAAATAAAGATTATGGGTTTTTAATCGCGACAACAATACCATCACTCAAATTCCCACTGTAAATAACTCCAAATCTACCATTTCCAATAATATTTTCTTCACATAATGAATTTGTTGCCAATTCAATCTATCTGTAAGTGAATACTTGAACTCCTGCAAGTCTAGTACTAGGCGGTATTGGACTTAAATCACCTCCATAAAAGCATTTATTCACCGATCTATTACCAAAATCAAAATCAGATCATAACCCACCACTTCAAATTCACTGTTATACAATAAATGATATTACTTTCTTTTTATAACTTGTTGAATCAAAAAAAACTGTTTAGAGAAGAAGGACTAAAAAATTCAAATTACAGCAAACTATAAATTTCAACAACCAAATTCAATAAACCAAATTAAATTCAGTTCCACCAGACCAAAATTAAAACCCTAAAAAGTTAAATCAAAAGGTTGTTGATGATGCTGCTGTTGTCGTTCTCTCTGGTTTTAAGGATGATGTGATGGTGGTGATGATGTTATCTGTGATTGCTGGTGGTGAAGTGGTGGAGGAGTGGCGGTGGTTTTGACAGAGACGAAGAGGAAGAATGAGAAAGATAACTGAGAGGAAGAAGAATAAGGGTTGTTGTTGTTGTTGTTCTAAGGAGGAAGAAGAAGAAAGAATTGATGCAGCTACGGTTAGATTAGGTTTAGGTTTTTATTGATAAGGTGGATGGCAGATTAAGTTTAGGGTTATTACTAATTAAAGGGTAGTCTAGTGAATAGATTATAAAGGAAAGGGTAATTTAGTATTTTTAATGTTATTTTGTCCCCTATTGGTATGGGTCCAATAAGTTTTTGTAAGGTCCAAAAATACGGTTCTTATTTTACTGTTAGGGTCTTTTAAAATCAATGATTTTTGACAAGTTAAAGGGGTTAGATTGGTTGTGATTCAATCATATTCGTTTGTTATAGAAAAGAGGTCGTACAACTCCAACCACATGTATTGGAGAATGTTTGTGCCAAGAGGGTTTAAATTTTGAGATTTATATATGAAAACTAAAAAGAATTATTTATCAAAAGAAAAAAAAAACTAAAAGGAATTACCTGGCACATTGGTGTTTATCAATGAAGCCTTGATCAAAATATCTCAGGTTTGGTGTCTATAAGTCTACCGAAGGTTAAGTATGAAAATTATGAATTCCTTTGATGCAAAGGGATTCTATAATATTCAAATATATGTATACAAAAGTAGTGTCCTTTTCAGTTGTTGTCAGTATCTTTAAAAGAATGCTACAAAACTATGTTGCTTTCCTTTATACAATGGATTGCTCGTAGAATCACGTGGTTAACCTCTTATAATAGGTAATCGAGAAGATTTTACACTAGGTGCTCATGTACATATATATTTGAAATAACTCAATGTAGAGTCAACGCTTTTACAAATCATCAAAATTTTCAAATCTTTCGAAATTTCTTAGAAAAGCAAAACTCATGAAGTAAAATGATTGGTGCGGAAATCGTATGCCACTCCATTGTCTCGCCAAAGATGTCTTTTGAGATGGTCTGGCTTGTTTTTTAAGTCGTATATATAATGTTGAGTTTACCCTCTTGGTTTTGGTGTGTCGATCTTGAATGACTTGATGACGAGTGTCCATGGATAGAGTTAAACAGAATGTGCATTCAAATCGCAAACTTTTGTTGTTTTCTGTACGTAACCGATGACAACCTCTCCGAGGATGAAACACAACTGGTACAGACATATACAAAGTGATAGACAATGATGCTACTAGGCAAATGATGTAAAAGTTATAAGTCGGATAAGGGTTATAACTGCAAACTTTTGGTGTTCTCTGTAAATTATCAATCACAACCTCTCTGAGGATGCTACACAACTGGTACATATATATACAAAGTGATAGACAATGATGTCATTAGGCAAATGATTGTGGAAGAGCTATAAGTCGGACAAGGGTTATAATGTAGTATGCAATATATGGTGAACCCATATGTTTCTTATTTCAAGAGTTGAGAGAATACTTAGCTTTATTTTCTTCTTATAAGTAGTTGCACTATCAGTTGGATGTGTGTTGCTGGTTAATGGTCTGCCATTTTTATTTTGAATTGATCCTCATCCAATATGATGTTAATCATTGATGAATCTTTATATTTAGAGTTTTTTTTTTTTTTTTTTTTTGGGGGGGGAGTAATTATGTACCCTGTGTTGTAACAGATGGATGGTACGATGTAGGATGATGGAGATATGTTGATGGAAGTAACCTCTATGAAAACACATCCACACCATATATATCTAATGGATATAGCATAAAAATGTATCTTCTTCGTTAATGAAACTCAAAGGAGTATAACCAGCACAATAAATAGAGTTCAAAACCTAACAAACAACAATGGATAATCTTGACCACACATGTGGCGAAATCCAACAACTAAAATGATTAACTACTTAATAATTAATAACATGAATTAAACAACTCTAATTAATGGATTTTGACGACGCCACCAACTAGGATAAGGGTCACCCTGCGTACATGACATTACCCCCAATCTTCATAACATCCTTGTACTCAAGGATGAATAATGGGTAGGGTGCAGTGATATTTGCTAAGTCCTCCCATATGGCATCCGTTGTTATAGAGTTGGACCACTGGACTAACACCTTAGTCATTGTAAGCCCCTGACAAATGAGTGTACGGGATTCCAAAACTGCCACAGGCTTGACAACAATTTGTAAAGACTGATCAACTAATGGCAGGACTAGCATAGTAGTAGCAGTAAATCCAACCTTCTTTCTGTTAATTTATTTATGAACTTAATAGCTATTTGCACCCCAACATTTATTATTGGTTTGTTATGGTGGGAAATATCCGCTACTTCTAAGTATCAAGTCACAACAATATTAGTGGGGTAGCTTATGAAAATTTAAGCAGAAGGTTTGTAAATTTGGGTAAAGCCTGACCGAAGACACCGAAAGCAGGTAAGAAAGAGACATGGTATTACATTCTCCCCTACTTAAAGAAAATTTTGTCTCGAAATTTGAATCATACCTTGGATAGCTACGTCATCATCATCCCCTTGAACTGCAGCATGCATTTTTCCTTGTTGGTTGTTCAATGGTGGTACCTTTTGATTGACGTGAGGTCCCTGCGGTGCCAATATAGGGCAAAACCTTTTAATGTGTCCAATGTCACCACATTCATAACATTGTCGTGTCTTGAAAATTTCACGACGAACTTCTTTTGTGTCGTCCTTCGATATGGGGTCTGATCTTAACTTCTTCGTGACGTCATTGTTGTCAAATGAGTTGTTCCTCTTCCTTCCAATTATCTCTTCATATTCCTTAAATCTTATTTCAAGGAAAAGAGCCCTCTCAAATAATTATGCATGGCTTGTAAGCATAAGTGGTGCTAACTTAAAACGAATATTTGACCTTAATCCTTTTTGATACTTAAGTGCTTTTAATGGTTCAGAGGACAGCATTCAGGAGCATATCGGGATAGCTCTTCGAATCTCATATCATACTCTAACAAGCTTTCTTTCTCTTGATCTAATTGTATAACTTCTATCACATTTGCATTCTTCATTGTTACAGGAAAGAATTTTCGAAGAAACATTTCCTTGAAGCCTTTCCAAGTAACACTTTCTATATCATCAATCCCGTCTTGGTAACTGTCCACCAATGACCAGCAGCGTCTTGGAGGTAGTAGACAACAATCTTAACACGAAGGTGGTCTTCAATTTTGAGAAAATACATTCTTTTCTCCATTTCATGTAGCCAATGCTCGGCATCCAAAGGATTTGTTGAACCCTTTAATGGTGTAGGCTTGTACTTTTGAAATTCATCCATTACCTTAAATTCATCGCGCACATTCTCCTTAGGTGTAAGCAAACTTGCGGTCATTTTCCGAATGGCTTCCGCAAGCATTTGATTCCCATTTTCACTAGCTTCTCCATTGTTTTCATTAGTCAAATCTCCAGCCATATCCTATAGCAAACATTTTAAACTTCAATTCATTCACAACTATCACTACTAACTTCCACGAGAATGACAAACAAAACTCACAGTTCAACCAAGCAATTCAAACAACCAATCAAAACACTTTCAAAAGATAATATCTACCTAGGGCCCCATGTATCTTTGCTCTGATACCAACTTGTAACGCCTCAAAATTCGGATCATGGTTTACCCGAATTCCATAGGTTACGGCCGGGTCTCAGAACTCTTAACTATTTCTTTCTCACACACTTTTCGCATTTACTATGATGTTTAGACAATAACTAGTGATACTAAGGATTAAAATCAACCTAACAATTGAAAGAAATCAGCACAACAAGATTCAAAGGGTTCAAACAGTATATGGCAAAACTGGACAGGAAAATGTCGCAGAGTCTATGTCTCTGACGACTTGACTTGCTAGGGCTCTACAGACTTCGTTAGAGAACGAAATTTAACACTTGAGATCAATTTAGAAATTAGAAAGAATAAGCTTTACCATGCAATTGAGAAATCTAAATTTCAAGTTCATTTGGTCTGTGAAACGTGTGTGTGAAATCATGGACAGAACTGCGTTCCTGCAGTTTCCAGATTTGACGTATTGCACGTCTATGGCCAATACTCCTAAACGATAATTCAGAACATCATTAAATTTTAACCATTTAAAGTAGAGACATAGACGAACATTTCTCGTGAAGAAAACTTTGTCAAAATCCTTACAGATTAATGCCAGTTTATACGGACGGTAGACTACTAAACATCGTCAGAAAACGAAGGTTTTTGTCATTCATTATTCAATATGATTTCTAACACTACTATGTTTCATAAAATCCTTTAAAATGTAAATAAACAAACTCTTAAAAAGGTTATTCATGCGTCTAAGTCTCTCACATCAACTCTCAAACAAAGACATCAAGTACATAGAAAGGAAAGCAAAGAACAATGCACTTCTTTAACTAGCAAGCTTCTGATCACTTGTTTCGCCCTTCGAATAAATCTGCAAAATGTCAACGGAGTGAGATGACGGCTCAGTAGAATGCATCCCTATCTCGTAAAGGTAGCCATTTATATCAAATATTTAAGGAGAATGCAACAAAACAAAGGCATATTATAACGACACTCAAGTCCTTCTAGCACCATGTCTAACTAATCATTCAAGTCGTTGCACGAATATCCTTGGGTCGTGCCCCACCTATCCGTTCCTCGGCACAGGGACCGTCTATCGTGTATCCTCAGCACAGACGCCGCATTCCATGTTACCACATCAAAATCCACATTCATTCTTTTTCAAGCATTTATTCAAACAGTACACACTCAATTCAATTGTTCAACTTGGAGTTCAGTTGCAGCACTACATAAAACTTCCTTGTGGCATAGAAAACATAATAGTTAACCACTGTAACTTAACACTTACACAAACCCACCTAATTATGTAAAGTACTACCAAATACCTAGCAAAATTAGATTGTTTCAATAACAAACAACACATAAAATTTCAAAGGAAATCGGTTGTGGTTGTTGGTAATTATTACTCAAATCAGAATCACTCTAATCTAAACAACAATATTTCAAAGACTAACTCATTATCACAAATAACAAAACATTAGAGATAAGGTTAGCATTCTACCTTGATTACTGCAAGTATCCTTAGCCTCCTTCTCCAAAAACCCTCACATACTCTACTGCTCCCTAAGACTTTATACTCTCTTAATTTAATACGTTACAGTTCTTCATATTCTTCATTATGAAATCCTTTAGTATTTGCATTCACTCCCTTTAAAATGAGAAATCCTATCGATTTTTATTCCTAGCTATTCTTCTGTTAATTTATTTATGAACTTAATAGCTATTTGCACCCCAACATCTATTATTGGTTTGCTATGGCGGAAAATATTCGATACTTCTAAGTATCAAGTCACAACAATATCAGTGGGGTAACTTATGAAAATTTAAGCAGAAGGTTTGTGAATTTGGGTAAAGCCAGACCAACGACACCGAAAGCAGGTAAGAAAGAGACAGGGTATTACAGAATTACTCCCCTACCACAAAGGACCTGTATGTTCTCTTCTTGCCTACAGATAACTTCATTTTCTATAGTGCTTTATGGAGAGATTATTTGAGGAGGTTAAGCATGACATCTCTTTGATGTAAGTATTCTTCAACAACAGCTACAAATGTGTTAACTTCACAAGGGAAAGTTATATGAGATGGACTGTAACTAGAGAGATTTAAATGTTGCATTTGCAAACTGGTGTGGTAGTTGGTTTTGTACCACTATTCATCTAATGTGAGCAACTTGAACCACTATTGAGGTTTGTGTTCTGTCATGCATCTCAAATACCCCTCAAGACATGCAGACCATCGGACTGTGGATGACAAGTTGTGCTCAAGTGTAGGTTAGTTCCCATAGATTTGAACAATTTTTGTCAAAAATTGTTAGTGAATACTTTGTTTTCGTCATAGATAAAAGAAGTTGGCAACCCATGCAGTTTGAAGACAGTATATGCAAGAATTCCCGAGCCAGGGTACTGGATGCAGTATATGGGTGACTCAAGGCAATGAAGTGGATGCATTTTTTTATAACATTGAAAAATGAGGGGTACCGAAATACAACCAACTTTTCGTTTGGGCTCGTGAGTCTTATGGTTTAAGTTTGGACGATCTCCAAAATCAATATCCAAACCTAGATAACCGGAGTTGTGATCTTGGGGATCAACTCAACAAAGTTGGGACTTTGGAGTTAAACTCTACGGTTATTGAATAACGTACTACTTGGTGCTTTAATTATATATTCAGAGATATAATGCGGAAAGTAAAAGCACACAAGACACCAGAGATTTTTTTAACGAGGAAACTGCCTTGCAGAAAAACCTCGGGACCTCGTCCAGATTGAACACCGCCCAGTACAAACTGACTATAAACGCTAGCCTACTATAAGACTTCGGTCTGGGATGTAGCAGAGACCAACTCCAGCCCTCTAAGCGAATTGGCTACTGTCGCACTCCTTACGTCTCTAGATCCCCCACAGATCGTCACGCACTTGATTCCCCCAGCTGACGTCCTTTACAGGCCTAGGAGTTGCTTTGACCGATGTCAAAGGCTTGTGTCAGCAATACTGGCTTTGCAACCTAATTGTTGACGTATGGTCTAACTGTCCTCTATCAGTTTACCATACACAAGTTGACTTCCTTCGGATGATTAAATCCAGGTCATACGAAAATCTACTTCACAAATCAGGGCTGACAAGCAAACCGAGTAAGCTATGCCCAATTTGTCTATACCTCAGTTATACACTAAGAATCACTTAAGAAACTTGTATAACTGGAGCTAACTAGGTCTTACAACACCGAGTGCAGCCGTGCGTTGCTACCTTTCAACCTTGTGTGTAACGTATCAGTTCTTGAATAGCCGTATAGCAGAAGAGACGGACTATGGAATAGACAAGAACGTGATCAGGTTACCAAGGTTACAGGTTAATCCGATTTCAACCAAATATGGTCTCAATCTCCTACCTGTGCTTCCCAACTCTCAAGAGAAGTCTTTTATAGTCGTAGGGAGTTCCCAGAGGAGCTGCAACCTATAGAGGATGACTATACCACAACAAGTGTTCACCGAAGTGAAAAGAGTTTACGCTACCTTCCCTAAGGACCTTCACGTATGCTTGATGCTTGCGGTATCTGTCCGTAGACACCTCTATTTATAGCATTCAATAAGATAAGTTGCTTTGGAATAAAGCAATCAATTACTTGTCCCACAAGTTAAGGAAACCCTAAACTTGATAACCAAGTAATAGAGATTAATCTCAATTGGAATTCTTTTTATCATTATCTGCCAAGTGTTTTGTTAGCTCAAAAACACTTCAAGATAGAATCCAACAGACCAGAGATAATCTTATCTTATTGACTCATTGAGGATCGTTAGATGGAACACAAAAGATATTATGTGATATACAAGTCCATCTAAGAGATAAAGGAGTTTAGAGTTTGACCCAAGTGAAATTCTGAAAGAATATCTACTAAATCCGACACCAGCAAAGTAACCAACATTGGGTTCGCGTCCTAGTTCGCGAAATGTTCAGTCACTTTGGAACTCAGAAGAAATCCGAGTTTCTGGTTTGCGAACCGGTTCGTGAACCGTCCGCCTGTCAGATTTCGTCAAATCTGGATTCCGCTGGAAGTTCTGGGCTGACCAGGACTTAGATGTGTGTACGTCCTCATCTGTAATCCATGAACTCTTTGCTCAAGAGTACTCCTTTAGATTCATCCATATCCAACTAACGATTTGCAAGCAAACCATTGTAATGGACACATGGCACCGAATCTATCTCATTCATTCTTGTACTCACAGTATTTGTGGGAACAAACACTGGTCATGACACAAGGCCACGTTAGACAAGAATACGATCTCAATCGTTATTATCACTACTAAAGTAGTAGACTATATTTCGAAAGAATAGAGAAAGTAGAATAGAAGAATTTCCATAAAGTCATAACTCCTACTAACCTTTTGTCGATGAAGAATAATTGATGTCTTCTTTGTCTTCACAGTCTTCGTCTTCAAGGTCTCTACTACTTTGTCTATATCCCAATTCCGAAATCTAAACTCTAGTATGCTAAATCAAGAATTGAGTTTTGACACCTAAAACTGACAACTAGCTTGACATACCAACGCTAGTGGGTTTGACCAGATAATGTCCTAACAATCTCCCCCTTTGTCAATTTTAGTGACAAAACCAATTTACATATGGATTCAAATAATATACAATGAAGTACTAACCAGATGTATCTTGATTTCTTGAATTCTTCAACTTCTCCCTTGAGTCTTGATGTGTTCATTAAACTCTTGTTGATGAATCCGTAGTCAGCAGCTACAACATATCCATCTCAAACAACCATAAAGGTACGCTTAAGCTTACGTGGGTTGGTATGCTCATCCCACATGTTGTTTGTGCGTAAGAGTAAGAATCTGAGCAAACTTTAAAGTTGGTGTATCAAAACTTTTAAAGTGATTCTACTCATTCTTGATACGAAGATTCTTCTCAGCTTTAATTACTCCCCCTTACTTGATACTTTGTGAAAAGCACAACAAGTAAGCACATGATGTTCTCCCCCTATGGTTATGCACCTTAATGCACCACAAGAACAAGAACCATATGTATTCTCCCCCTATTTGTCACAAAAATATGACAAAGTAGTTTGAGACTAGGGTTTCATACACCTATGATAACAGGTGAAGCTAAGTACTCGCATATCAAGTTCAAAGATGGTATACTTAGGTAATCTGAACAACAAGATTCCTGAGTTCTCACCTTATGGAGAAATATAGATACACTTTCTCCCAATATTCCACATCCACGCTCCCCAAAAAGATTTGTTATTAAGCGCAAATTCAAGATAAGAACTCTCCCCCGTGTGGTGTCATTCATTAAAGAACAACTGACAAAGACGAACATGGACAAGAACAATTAAATGTTATCCAGTTTTGCTTTGTTAATAATCTCTTTTCCTTAGCCAATTTTTCCGGAAAAAGAGTTTATGATTTCGAGTTTGAAAAACTTCTAGAAATCATACAACCAAAAGTTTCTTAATCGTGAGAAAAAGCATAACTTTTGTAAATAGACACAGCTTTACGTCACTACCGAAGCAATGGAAAAAGCATGTTTTGCAATTAGATTGAGGTAGACAAATCAAGTATTGCAAACATCATTAATAACATCTAAAAATAACTTTTATTAATGAAATAAAGTAGTACATGCTTGAAAAACTCTAAAAAGCATGAAAAGGCAAACTACTTAACAGATTTAGTTTATATTCCTTAGGCAAAAGTAAGAACAAGTTCTCACAAGGAACCAACTAATTTGATCTACTAAGAAAGAATAATCTAAACAAAAAGTTGTTTGTTTAACAACTTTATTTAGGATTGCTACTTGGAAAACTAGCCACTTTTGGCATTACAGACTTCACAATACTTGTTGTCAGCAAGTTTCTTGATCCGTCTTTTCAAGAGAGCAAGCTCATCCTGTACTGCTTCCAACTGGGACATAAGCAATGCGTTCTTTCTTGTAGTAGCCATGGTGTTATTTTTCATGGTTTCATAATCTATGAAGAATCGATAGACGATGGCAGATGAAATCTGAACCCTCTGATCCAATTTTTCATATTTTCATAAGCATCAAAGGCGTAAACCCCAAGCTGACGAGTATGAAAAGCCATAGTCTCTTCTCCTTCTTCCAGAATCTCTTCTTCCCTTTCTATCTCTTCAGAGCCTTTGGCACAACTAAACTTCTCCATTTTTAGAGGAAGAATAGCAGAGAAAATACTTGAATAATTATTCCTCAAGTATTGTGGTATTTATACAGGAATACCAAGAAGGGATTGACTCAAATATCTCACACAAATTTTGCACTCCCAGAGTCCCTTGGGTTCGTGTTTGTGTTTTAGATAACAATGAAGTAATCTAATTGAGATTTGAGTGATTCTTTTTCGCAGAGAAACACTGTGTCTGCGTAGTTGAGTTTTCGTACAGAAAAACACTTCTGACGGTTCGGGAACCGTGGGTAACAGGTTTTTGAACACGTCAGCCTGGACAAGTGTCTTCATACATTTCTCACAAAATGGTTTTTGACATAACCGTGTTTGTGCACTCAGGTGCCTATTCTGAGTGGTACTGATCATCATAGTCAGGGTTTCTTCTCCCCTGTTTTCATATTTCCTTATCTCTCAGTACTAAGACAAGGAAATAGTTTGCAACACTCAGGTTTGAGTGTTGGGGTGAGTATTGTCATACTCACCTGGTCTGGACCTTCGTCTAGACCTCCTCGATCTTCTTCCTTTCCCAAAGTTATCATAGAAGTGATTGTCATTGAGATACGGCTCAGTATCTGACAAACTTCTGGATGATTTCCTAGCTTCCTGAACCTGTTTTTCAAGGTCTTCATTGAGCTTAGTATACCCTGATAACATCTTATCCAGATTATTCAGGCTTATCATCTCTTTGGATGTTCGAGGTTGATTGCTCTTAGAGTTCCCTCTCTTCGGAGTCCACTTTTTAGTGGTCATGGTTGAAACAGGTGTCTTGTTCTCCGGTCTCTGAGGTTTTCTTCTAGAGTATGGAATAGCTCTACTATGATTTCCTCTCATAGGTGAGGACCCTCTCTTTTCTGTCTCATACCTTGTCCCTGGGTAAGACTTTGAGAGTTCAGACACACCTTTTAACACGAGGTTTAAAGTGTCCTGGAGTTGAGCAACTCGTTTCATCCTCCTTTGGCTATTGCATTCAGTCTGAAGGTGTCCTTTCGTTTTACAGAAACTACATGATTTCTCATGTTTACCTTAATTAGAACTCCTTTTGTGGGTACTGTTATCATCAGAATGATGAGGGGAATTAATCACCTTGTCTGAGGCGCTCGAAGATATCACCTTCGTTCCAACAGTTTTACCACGATGAGTTCTTGTTTTTGATTGACTGTTTTCGGGTTTTTCAGATATTGATTTGAGCCGATCAATTTCTCCCGTTAACTCTTCAATCTTTTTATGAGCAATCATAAGTTCAGATTTTTCAGATTCTGTACTGGTGGGGTTTTGGGGATTACCACTTTTCAGGGTTGGGTCGGCTACATGACTTTACCCTTTTAGTAGTGTGATCTCAGTGGTTAGGACACAACCATGGATTCTTGTTCATTGACTTTATCCAAAAGGGAGTTAACCTTGGCTTTTAGTCGCGAGATCTCAGAAGACTGAAATTTCATGAACTTAATGAGATCACTACTTTCCTTAGCTGCATCCCTTTCAAGCTCCGAGTCAGAGTCATCTGTCAAGGTGAAAGGGTGAGGATTATCACTCATATTGACAACCTTGATTGGTTGTTCTTCACAAGATGGTGTTGAACCAGTGTATATGAGTGTGATGGAGTGGTGTTCTCTGGTGTAGAATTAGTACTAACATCCATAACTCACAAGCCTAGATAAACACATACATTTACGTCTTTAATGTGTTCACCTGCTCTGATACCAATTGAAAAATGAGGGGTACCGAAATACAACCAACTTTTCGTTTGGGCTCGTGAGTCTTATGGTTTAAGTTTGGACGATCTCAAAAATCAATATCCAAACCTAGATAACCGGAGTTGTGATCTTGGGGAT
>JAJJMA010089580.1:0-22425 GCA_023529015.1 Papaver nudicaule
TTCAGGTGAATCATCGTCAAATTTTATTTTCTTTCCTGGAGGAAAATTGTAGATGCTTCCTTGTTTTCCTATGCCAGCACCGCCATAGCCTCTGCCACGGAAGTATCTGCAGTGACGGTAAAATGAGCCTACGTAAGGACCGACAGGTTTTCCATGAATTCTCTGTCTAGGACCCGTTGGGCTAAGATGGAATTCAGGTGGACAAGCATCTTCGACTTTCAGGGTGGAATCACCAAGTTTATGTCCATTCATCGCAAGACCTTTGGGATAGTCTCGGATATCAAAAAACTCAATGTAAGCCATCCCCCGAGGAACACAGGTCCTGTCAGGAAATGTTGGAATGTGCATCCATAAGATCTGTCCACAATAAGTTGAGAAAAGCTCTTCCAGGGAGCTCCGAATCTGGTCATATCCTAAATCAGTATCAAAACCTCGGACGCATATGGTTTCACGAGCATAGCCAAGTACAACAGGCCTGTCCAACAAGTATTCGCCGTTCAGCTCAGCTGCCTTCTTTGCACCTTCTTCAGTTGCAAACTCGACATGGCAGTGTCCCCTGAAACCTCCGTTTTCATCGAAAGAGAAACGCACGTCAGAAATCACCCCAGCCTGTTTAAAGAACTCGATCACTTGGGATTTCTTAATGTACGGGTTTAGGTTCTTGGCAACAAGAATCTTTGTTCTTCCAGTGGCGCGTCCAACTGGGTACACTCTGATTTTTCTTTGGCCATGCAACTCTAGTAGTGCCTTGTTTGCAGCTTCCTCGGTTGCGTACTCAATACGGCATTTTGTCTTGCAAGCATTCTTGTAGCGTGCATCAACAACTTCCCCAGCCTGTTTAAAGAACTCTATTAGCTCAGATTTATCCATGGAAACTGGTAGGCTCTTGGCAACAACTAAAGTAGATGTTACCACCATCTCTGCTCTTCGAATGTGACCTACATATATAACACTCTACTAGGTTGGATACCTCTACATCCACAATTCTAGTCCTATATATATAGAGAGAGAATTTTGACTTGGCCTCCAAGTATTTGTCTCCAACTAGGAAACTCATATCTTTCCCTAATTCACTCCTCATTATATTAGGTAACCAAACTTAACAAGGAATAAACCAAACAATGACCGGTTTTCCTGACAAGCAAGTCTTCTAACCATCTTTTATTAGATTATTTATATTTTACTTGAATTTGGATTTATGTTATGATTTTTTGCTTCTGTAGATTAATTACACATTTTCATTGGAAAGCTGATTTAGGGGCTTCGGAAAAAAGTGATGCCCTCAGACTTCTGGTTCCCAGAAGTAATTTTGCTCTCCCCCTATGTATTTTTTTTAAATACCAAAACTACCCCTTTATGTTTAGTGTTTAATTAGTTACCACATAATTAACTAAATTAAACTTGGTTAAACTGATAATCAAAAAATAATTAAGTCATGGTGTTTTTACACCATTAGCGCCGCCTCCACCGCCATTGTCACCGCCGCCTCCATCACCGCCGCCGCCGCCGGCTATAAGTTTTTTTTTTTTTTTTTTTTTTTTATCGTGGATGCAACCAACAATGGTGGAACAATGGAGCACCTAACGTAAGCATCTAAAACCAATCCTTTGTATTGAAAACAAGGTAAGATTCACTCCATGAAAATCAAAAAACGAGTACCAGAAGTACTTACGGCTGACATCTGAAGAACAGCTAGCCGTAAGTTACTTTGCCATTAAAGCTTCAGATCCAAGACGTAAGTTAATATTAGTAGCCGTAACTTACTTACGGCTAATACCGATACTCTAGTTAGCAGCCGTAAGTTCAATGTAAATCAAAAAATTTATGTCGCAAGGTTACCAGCCGTAAGTACAAGTTAGCAGCTGTAACTAAACTTACGGCTGCTAAGTTGTACAAGTTAGCAGCCGTAACTAATTTTGTTAAAGCAATCTAAGGAACAGTAAATGTCAAAGAAGTAGGAAACTAAATCCAGAATAAGCATAGATGGTGCCCATAAGAAACCAAAGGAAAGAAAAATAAATTTAAATGCTAGATGGTGCCCATATGTCAGTGAGAAGGTGATACATCCACGACTACTAAGTGTCCAGTCATACAGCATCTTCTGTTTGCAAGTGGCGAGAAGTTTGCTTTTTCATGATTGATCTTTCCGTCAAGTCACAGAGATTATAGACAAGATCTAAACAATAACGCAGACAACTTGATAGCTTGGCAAGACTTAAGTGAAGCAAACAAGTTCATCTCTAATGACGCTAAGGTAAGGAAAACAAACATACAGACTCAAATAACAAGCAGCCTAGACCCAAATTTTCCTAGGGGTTTCTAGTAAATTTTCCTAGGGGTTTCTAGTTACTACCACAGTATTATCCAAGGACTCCACAGCTCCATCATGTTCCCAAAAATCTTCAACAAACTACCCTCAAATTCAGTTTACTACCAAACTACAAATTGATCATCGTTTTAGACAATCATCAACAAAGATACGAAAAACTGGAAATTAAACTAATTGCAATTTTTCACACATACTAATTGCATTCTTGAAACTTGAAACTATAGAAGCTTGCAGATTTCTCAGAAAACTATAACAACAAATCTTAAGATAAACAACTATGGGTCAACCAAATAGAGATGAATGGAAATTCAAAAGCAAAATAAACATAAAACAAAACAAGTCGAACTACCATTACCTAAACATATGTGACCGTTGCTATAAATATGAGGATGCAGTGGAGCAGGCGATAGAAAAATAACCTGCCCAAACAACACCATCAGTAAACATAAGAAATTCATTCACAAAATTAGTTACGGCTGCTAACTTGTACAAGTTAGCAGCCGTAAGTTTAGTTACGGCTACTAACTTGTACTTACGGCTGGTAACCTTGCGACACAAATTTTTGATTTACATTGCACTTATGGCTGCTAAGTATAGTATCGGTATTAGCCGTAAGTAAGTTACGGCTACTAATATTAACTTACGTTTTGGATCTGAAGCTTTAAACTTACGGCTAGCTGTTCTTCAGATGCGAGTCGTAAGTATCTCTGGTACTCGTTTTTTGATTTTCATGGAGTGAATCTTACCTAGTTTTAGCACCAAATCAATACCAAAGAGTGGTTTAGATGGTTACCTTTGGTACTCCATTGTTCCACCATTGTTGGTTGCATCCATGATCAAAAAATCGAAAATGAAAATTTTGGAGGAGATAAGTGAAGTAGGAGAAGAGAGGAGAAGGGGAAATTTTTTGATGTTTTGATTTTTAAGTTTTGATATGTTTGGTTTTTGATTTAAATTAGATTAGGAAAAATATTAAGTGGGGTGTTATAATTTGTAAGTGGGGTGTAATAAGTATAAGGGTTACTTAGTCATTTCACCATTTTTTGACACCCCTTATAATGACGGGGTGGACATTTGAAGTAAAAGTGAGGGCATCACTTTTTTCCGAAGCCCCTAAATCAGCTTTCTTTCATTGTTGGCAGATTTTTTTTTTTGAATTTTTTTTTAGCAAGAGGGTGTTGCCAAGGCTTTGGAATATTTGCATGATCTCAAGGATGCTCCTGTAATCAATGGTGGTTTGAAAACAACCGGTATTTTACTCGACCAGAATTATAATCCAAAGCTGTCAGACTTCAGCTGTACAAACCATGTTGTTGACATGTTGCTCCAGAGTATGCTTTGACTGGGAAACTCAATCTGATGTCTATAGTTTTGGTGTTGTTTTGCTTGAACTGATCTCTGGGAGGAAGGCAATTGATATAAGCACAACTAGGGCTGCACAAACGGGTGAAGTATCCTACCCTACCCACCATATTTTTATCTTACCCGTATCCTACCCGCCGTCCATTGGGTAGGGTGACGGATATTAACCGTCTTTAGTGGGTAGGGGGACAGATAGAGCTTAGAATTACCCTACCTATCCGTTCACCCGTCGAAATATACTACTCCTTTTTTCAGAACTCAAAACTCAACGACAAACTCAATTTTCAGTTCAGTCTTCTTCGTTCTTCTCTGTGAGTTTTCGTTCTTCTTCCTTTTCTCCTCCTCGGGTCCGACTCTCCAACTCTAAACCCTGATTATCAACTACAGATAAATAGGTAATCATCGTTCACCTTGGTTCTTCTTTCTTAGTATTTTTAACCATTACATGAGTTAATATAGATGCGGTGTTTTTTTTTCTATTGTTTAATTTGATTTGGGGGTTTTCAATTGTGAAATATTTTCTTTGATTTCTTGTTTAGGTTTGTTAGATGAGCTAATACAAATCTGGGTTTTGTTTGATCAAGGTTTTGATTTGAATTTGAAGTTTAATTTAGATGGTAAAGCCATACTCTCCTCTACCCTGAAAATTTGTCACATGCATGATGGTTTTTGTGGGTTTTAAATTAAAGTTTAGAATTGTTGTTTTTTATCTTAATTTTGTTGTTTTAGAACTTGAATTCCCATACTCATGTAATGTATGTACAGTGTGGAAAAGAGTCTGTCTGCAAACTGTTTGATAAAATACCAAAGAGAAATATGTTAGTCGTAAGATTTGAGATATTGTTGCAAACGATTTATAGTGAAGATAAGTATCGATTTTGGGTGAATGAAATGCTAAGAGTAGGATGAACTAAATTTATTGGATTTTTCCTTATATGTCATTATTCATCATTTGTTCATGGGTTTGGTAAAAGTTTTGTTCAATAACAACATTTGTGGGTCATTTGTCCTGCAGCAAGTTGACAGTGAGTCTTAGGGACGCGGATCTTGCCACCTTGTTACCTACTTGTATCAGAGTTTTAGTGTGACCGGTCTATTCAGATAAAAGAGTTCATCAATAGTTCCAACAACCAATGACAAAAGCCTCGAGAAGGTCCTGTTCGCCTATCTTTTGCTGAGGATGCCTTGCAGGACCCTTCGAGAAGGTAACTACTAATTTTATTAAAGATACATGCTGCACTCGGCTACTCTGTAATCCCTAGGACCCTAGCAGACCTTTCATCTCTAGGGTGTAAAGAGTTCGTAATTATATTAAGGATTTGTTTGAGCATCCACTTGGGAAACTGACCATGACACTGTTGGAGACTCTTTAGGCATAGAGTGGTATTCCGCATCTAGGCAGCCTAGGATATTACATGGTCACTGGGAACGGTAATAGGAAATTAAATTTGATATGCACCGCAAAGTGCACAGATAACCTTCGCCATTTTGTTTCGTATGATCTTTTCGGGTCAAATTCTCCTGATAGGTCTTCCTATAAGCTGATGAACAGTTAACTAATGTTTGACTAGGAAAATAAAATTTCTCACATCACAAGTGTTTTACTTCACGCTCTCTCTTTTTCTTTCTTTAAAACCTTGTTTTGATCTCACTGGAGTATTCTTTTTATTTCTTTAAACCTTGTTTTGAACCCAGTGGAGTATTACGCATGCACCCATGCTTTGTTTTTAAATACTTCATACACTTTAAGTTATATACATCGTTATTTCTGCTGTACTTGTGTTGTCACATTCTGTTTACACATAACGTTGTGTGGTTGCAACAAGAAATTACAGAATCCATGGATAGGATTCACAAACAAACGAATATGGATCACTTCTTCTGCTTGTTTTGACTCACTCACGAAGTCTTGCAAGTGGGTCTTCTTGAATCTTGATCTCTGCTTTTGCAGTTTATCAACCAAAAAGATGAAAGTGGTTGCATTGATAGCGGGTCCTTTTTTTTTTTCCGTAAGAATAATAACTGCAGTCTGCAAAAGTCTAAGCTTTATGAACCATTCATTCATTTTTAGATATGGTACACCATTTATCATGGTATTACAATTCCATAGATTAGATGCATGGCACTGTACCTGCAGGAAATGAGATTGAGAGATGTTCTTTGCTCTCTTTCTGTAGGTTGCTCTTTGCCTCTTTCTATCCGCACAATCTTTATCATACTTCAATAAGCAATAAACTTGTACAAAATTGTTTATTGCATTGTCACTAACTGACTTACAACTCAGACTCACTATGATTGGACACTTTAAATCTGATTGGTTTATAGATACTTACACTTGCTGGCACATACAAAATCAAGGCAAGAAAAGAACGGTTATAACCGTCACCCACCCTACCCGACCTGGTCAAAAATGGGTCGGGTAGGTTACTGCCATTTCACGGGTAGGGTAGGGTGACGGGTGATATTTTGATTATCTGGTATTCAGCGGGTAGGGTGGCGAAAAAGCCCATACCCTACCCACCCTACCCGTTGTGCAGCCCTAAGCACAACTACTGAGCACAATATTTTTCTCCCTTTGCCCGCCATTTGTTATATTTCCCTGTAACATACAACCGTTTTGACTTTGCAGGCACAACCATTACTCAGTGACAGTATCCATATGGAGGACTTGTCAAAAGGGTACAACTGAAGCTGATTCATTTACTCCTCCAACCATATATAAACCATTATTTTGGATCATTCCAAATCTTTAAACCAATTTTGGCTAGTGGTCAGCTTAACAAGAGAAGATAAAAACATGCTTGTTGGACACCAAGAGTAGACACCAAATGCAACCCCATTAGAAGTCATAAGCCTCAACCGTCGGATTGGTTTGATGCCCCCACCACATGGAAGAGGGGTCCACATTTGTGTTATGTGAGTTGGTGTCTAAGTTAGTGTCCACTTTTGGTATCCATTAAGCATTTCACTAGCTTGGTGTCGTACATACAATCAACTTTTCTTCATACACAAGTTTCAACGGTTGGAAACCCAACTACTCATACATCAAGTCCGCTTCGTCCATGGTCTAAGTATACCTTGGGGCAGGATTGCTACGAAGGTAGTCGTGCCTTTCCTTTATCTGTAATCAAAAGATAAGTTAGAAAATTACTGCACATATCAAAAACAAAGGCTAATAATAAGTATCAGGGAGGGAGTGTAGCATTGTGTGTTACCAGGTGGCCAAATTTTTTATGTAGATGCTCGACAGTATAACGGCTTGTATTAATGCTTTCTCCAGAAATAACACAAACTGCCAAAAAAAAAAAATGTTGATTTTAAATTCAAGTAGAAAAACAGCTAGACCTACAAAAATACAAGAGGCTATATACCTTCAATTGCCTCAACTGTCTGGCCTTTCACTTCATGGGAAAAGGCAGCAAAATAAAGAGCCTGTAGGGCGACTTCTACAGCAGCTTCTATTGACATCTCCTTTTTGAATCTAGCCAGGCAAAAAAGACAGATATAAGAACAATTTGATGATTTCCTACTTTCCATGTTTGATCTCTGGAAAAGGTCTGCAGTTCACATTAATCTGAGAAAAAGATAAGTGAAGGAGCCTTACAGATTATCAACGACCATCTGAGAACAAATCGCTCCCAGCCCAGTACAATAGCCCTTCTTCGGGTTCCTGGACGCAGCTTTGTTTGCATAAGATAAACAGGGAACAAACTCTCCACGCTGAAATGACAAGAAAAAATCGACTTTAAGATAAAAACTCAGCACATGTGCAGCAGGATATATCATTAAGGTAGGGAATACTAGTACCTGTTCATCCCAATCCCGGCCAACAGCAAGAAATTCCAAAGTTGCTTCATTTATGCCGAACTTGGGAACTAATTTGGCTGCCTTCTCTGCTGTCAACCCTGGACTGCCTTCTTTTTCCAATTCCTTAATCTAGAAATCAACAACAGCAGAAGCAAACAAAAGGGAGATGAATAAATAAAGCCCATAAACCATCAAATCAGGTTGAACACCTTATTATGTAACACATTGCCGTCGTCTGAAAGGAAAATTTTACCTTCCCAGTCAAAGCCCCTATTGCTTTCTGTGCTGATACAGGTTCTCCAGTCACTGCACATACCAATCCTTCAGGACCTGCAGGAAAAAGAATAATGTCAAGATATTAAATGTACGATTAGTAGTTTCAGTATAAATTGTTGGGTCAGAGAGATGCGAACTGAAATCTGTATTGATTTGAACTGAAATTTTACAGCAGAATTTTTATGTGCAGCACTTGGGCTTACACTTTTAACCTGACTTACAGTCTTACACTTTACTTTCTTGAATTCTTTTCTTGCAACTTCACATCTATTAACATGACTACGAAGAGTCTGGAGACAGAAATCTCCAGATGTTCAAACTGACAAACCCAGACTCATTCGACTGACAACTTGAGATAAGCCTGTAAGACTTATATTTGCTGACCTATCTAGAATTCTCTAGATTTTTAAGTCACGAATTAGCTATTAGCTTCATCATAAATGTCTCTCTGGTGAGGATCATCCATGTAATTGGTAGGTGTTTCATTCTCTACTAAATGACTCCTTACAGCATATGAGAGACCAAAACTAAGACATATTGAAGATTGTGTGTATCTCTATGCATTATTCATGTTCAAATTATTGGCACTTGCAGTCAACAACACTTCACACAGAGATCAAAATTGAGAGATTTATGATGACTTACCAGCCAACTTATCCAGACGGTGAGCTGCCAAAACTACTGCATTTTCAAGACGCAGACCGACGGCTCGATCCCATTCTTTAGCAACAGACGAGCCAAATTGATTTGATTCACTTGCTATAACCTAAGAAGCCCATACATATCATCATTTAGTTTCAATTAAAGCACCAACAACAAAATAAACAAAATAAACCCTAGAAAACGCCTACAAGAAATTCTATGATAATAACTAAATTGAAGTGAGAAACAAACATACATCGCCGTCTGTAATCACAATATTTCTGTGTAAATCATCATCATCAACTACAAAACAAAACAAGTAATGCAACCATGAGAAAGCTGTTCAAACAAATCTGAACCGAATCGAATCGGATCGAATCCAACCAATTTACCTTTGTGTTTATTGAAGCAGCCATCATCATGATCACGAGAAGTTGTGGAGTTCACCATGATTTTCGTGGGAAGAGGGGATACCTTGGAGCGGAGATCGGCGGAACTAATCAAGAAGAAGAAGATATTTTTGCAATTCTCTGTGTTGAGTCGGTCGATTTATAACCACTGAGACAAAAGCATCTTCCTTGTATTTATAATTAAAAAAAAATAATCCTACTACTGCACGGTTATCTGATAATGTTAAGGGCTGACTGACATCAAACATCTTGACATAGAGTTTCCTTTTCTTCTTTTTTTTTTTTTTTTGGCTTCAGAGACATAGACATAGAGTTCCATATGTAACAGGGATAATCAAACGTGAATTAGATAGATTTCCAGAGAATTCTGAATTTCATCGTTATTCAATAAAATTTCAAGAGAGTCTCTAAATCTCCCTTGTTAGTGGATAGAGATTCTTTTTAAATCCACTTAGATTCTCTAAAATATTTTATTATTGCATTGGGATTTTTTTTGGGAGTCATTCAAACACCCTTATTATTACATTGAGATTTCAAAGTCATCTGTTGTTTTAGTCTCTCCTACATAGGTGAGATTTTGGAAGAATAACAAATGAAATTAAACGCCATTGAGGTTCAAACTTTACACACACACACGAATGTGTGACTCTGAACTCCACAACTATTTCAAATGTTAGTTTGTATCTTTGGATTAAAACGAGAATATACAGTTGTTTCATGGTAAGCTAGGTGTGGTAGATTAGTTTTTATCCTTATGAACCTACAGATGCTTTATTTTTTTTTTTACTTTGCTCAATATCAGTACTTGCTGCCATAATTATTGTTTAACGTCGGACCTGATATACTTGGTGAAAGGGTTTATGTATACAGGAGAGAAATGGAGCATATTTTACTTTTTTTTTTCTTTGAAGTTTACAATTTTACTAGGTATTTGCGACACTTTTAGCATTGTGACGTGCAAAATAAAAAGGAGTTGGTAGAGGTTTTGAAATTTTGATATACAATTTTTTCTCTACAAATCTCAAAGAGTCTCTAAAATTCACTAGAATTGTATCTACAAATCATAAGAAATCTCTCAGGGAGTTTCTAGAAATCTCTAGATTTCAAGGGGATCTCTAAGAATCACTGAAGTAAAAACTCCCTGGAAATCTATTTAATTCATGTTTGACTAAGCCCTTCAAGTTCCAACTCACATACCATTCTTATATATGGATATCGCCTATGATTATGATTTATTCTTTTACAATATAAACATCTATAAATTTTATAATAAATATTATTTAATGTTCAAATTATGTACACTTGTAATTAATTGTTTCCATTACATCGACTCAGCAACAAACGAGCAACAAGCCGCGTCCCAAACCTCTTTTTAAATTGGAAACTCTATCGTCTGGAAAAAAAAACTCGATCGAACCTGGAGTATACGAATATTTATTCTGGAAACCAATCATTACCATACATACCAAACCAAATTTAGTTTGGGATTTCTTGGATTTGAGACAAAATTTAGTATGTGTAAGTATAATGAGGGTGTGAAGCTAGACGTAGGTATAATGCATTTAAAGAAAGGCGTTGATATATAAAGTGTCATGGTATGAGGTTGTTGACGGTGGATTTTGACATAAGTATAAGATAGTAAAATAACACCAGTTCATTGTTTCACACGATGGTTTTTAGGAGGCTCAGTAAAAAGTAATGGTTCTAGAATAAGCCTATGTTTGAAAGAATGAGTCTTTGCAGCTACCCAACAAATCATAGTGAGCCACCCTTTGACCAGGAGAGCAGGACTGCTGCAGCGACTCTAGTCACAAAAGGGTTATCATGGGTACATAAGCCCCTTTAACACCATTGACCAATGGAAGGGGCTATGGCAACGATCACTATTCGGTGTAGCCATTGCAAATCATAATTTAACCAGAAGAGTGGGACTTGCTACGACGACCCTAATATCAAAAATGATTTAATGAAGTGTTTCTTGCAGTTTCACAAGCCATGCCAGCAAGCAAGAAAAAACTACAGGCAGCACCAGTCTATGGCATGCCTGTGCCTGCCTATGGCCAACCCTGTTCGGACGACGCTAGCCTATGGCATAGCTTGGACAGCCTATGGCTAAGCCTACACAGGCAGCGCAAGCCTATGGCGTGCCATGGACAACTTATGGTCAAGCCTGTTGGGACGACGCCTGCCTATGGCGTAGCTTGGTCAGCCTATGGCCAAGCCTGTTTGGACGATGTCAGCTTATGGCCAAGCCTATACAGGTAGCGCCAGCCCATGGCGTAGCTTGGCCAGCCTATGGCCAAGCCTGTTTGGACGGCTCCAGTCTATGGCGTAGCTTGGCCAGCTCAAGCCAATACAGGAAGCGCTCCTATTGGCGTAGTATATATATATTTTTTTTACTTTCATGTGATTTAAAATGGCTTGTGTCAAGTTCATGATTATATACGTATCGAAAATTTCCAATCACAACAAGGTTATGTTGTAGTTTAAGTGAAATATTAATTTATCGATAAATTGATTATCGAAACATTCCAGATAAAAATCTAAATTCAAAATAAATTAAAGTTTAATAGAATATTTTTGTAATATAATATTGTGTCGTTTATATACTGTCGACAAATATTTTGATAAGTATTCTTTATTATAAGATAAATATTTAGATTATTTTTTCATAATAACAAATATATATAAATATTATTTGACATAATATAAGGTTATCCAGAATGTCTTATCAAATTCTTAAAAAGAAGAACTTAAATACGATAATTGTGTTGCAGAGCTTTGACTCTCGACCAGGGATGTTGAACCTGGTAAACTCTTGTTCACAACTATGACTTTCGACCAGGGATGTTGAACCTTTGACGCTAAACTCTTCTTTACAACTTAATTTGACTCACTAAGGATGTAGAGGGTAAAAACCCCTCGGACCACGTGTCTCGCATCCGAGAAGCAATAACACACCGAAAGGGATAAGCAGCGATGATTCAGACTGATAAAGGAAGAGAAGCTATACTTTAGCGAGGTAAAGACTCGGAGTGGAAAGGGTTCGGACCACGTCAGGGGACCGAAGACCAGGATTCTGCCTCGGAGTATAAACCGCCTTACTCGACAGAAACTGACACCACCACGATTGAGTCGTTTGTCTTTATTAGCTGTGAACCACCCAAGCTCGGCCTATATAAGGCGAGCTTGGAAAACATTGTAAGGGTGGGATTCTTGTTTGGTTGAGCCTAAGTAGCGAGAAGGAGATTAGGTTTGTAATCTCCTCTGGTTCCTTAGGGTTTAATTCATGTAATCTCAACATTAGTAATATACAGAAAGCTTTCTTATATTATGCCTTTACTATCTGAATACGGTCTTCAATTACTGTTCATATCACTTCGGTGTTGTTCTTATGGACTTCGTACCATTGATTTTCATCTAAATACTGTATGTGCGAGTAGATCTGATGGCTTAGGTACCTTGGGTGCTTATCCAGATTTTCTACTCGTACAGTTTGGCGCTAGAAACAGGGATGATTAAAACAACTTAGGGTTTGCCTGTGAATTTTCGGGTTTTCAAATTTTTTGTTTTATTGTCTTTATAATCTTCTCCAAAGATTTTTCAAAAGTTTGTTTTCATGAAAACAGCTCCTATACCTTAAGCATCCAAAAGACCCTAAAGGCTTTGGTGTGTTTATGAGTTTTTTGAGCATAGCATCAGATGACAAAGTCATCCATTAAAGAGTTCTTACAACCTCGGTATGATAAAATAGATCTCCAAGAGACTTCAAGGCTACAGCAGTAAAAAATCCAAGCGAAAAATCAATCTGTGCAGAATAACAAAATCCATTTTAGGGTTTTTCTAAAAACCCCTGTTATTTATCAAAATTCATTTTAGGGTTTCAAATATTCATGTTATCTATCAAAATCCATTTTAGGGCCCTAAAAATTTCATATTATACATCAACCTCCTTTATGGAGTTTTCAAATTTCATGTTGAATATCAAATCCATTTTTAGGGTTTTAAGATTTTTTGCTACATTTGGATGAGCCAAACGAAAAAGCATGATTTGAGCTACAAAACAAAATATACAGTTAGAGATATATCTAAAGGGGGCAAATAGGACATTCAGTTTCGTCTGAAAAATTAGTGGCAGAGTAGATTTACATGGCCGACAAAGTACACCGCGCTAGCCGCCTTGGACCTCACGGGTTTTTTGTTTCTTGACAGGTCACAGCTGAAATGGCTTCCCATTCGGAACACGCTCCGAAGCATCGAGTAGGTTCCTCGAAGCAAGATACCGGATCTTCCAGACAGCACAACACCAGATTTTCAACCAGTAAAGGGTTATCTCCTGAAGTGGCGGCCAGCACAGTCCAACACCGAGAGCATGTAAACGAAGACGAAGTGGTGGTAGAGAATTTAGGTCCCGAAGGAAACGGATTTCCAGAAACAGAAGAGCCACGTCAACAGCAAATACAAGAAGAAAACGGTGAAAATAAGGAAGAGAAGTACAGAGAATCTAATCCTGAGAATGAAATGCCCGAACAACATCCTACCGAAGAAAATACAGTCAGAGCTGAACAATTTAGAAAATTAATTTTGAAAAACAAGAAGATAAAGAAACTAAAAAAGAAGCTTGCCGAAGCAAACAAAAAGGTGGCAGAAAAATCGGCATCCAGCCACAAGGAAGGCAGCGAAGGACACTCTCCACCGAAGAGGCATTGGCATCCAAAACAAACGTCAAGACCAGAGGCGTCAGCAAAGGCCACGGAATCCCAATATCAAATACAAGAACTGAACCAGGAGCATATCTAAAGGAAAGCATACATGTGTGCCGAGAGAATAACCACTACACCATATTCAGCGATTAGAAACAAAATTTCGCAACGGTAATTGTGCAGTTGCGACATCGCAACTGTATTTGGTATGTTGCTAAATTTTAGCAACGGTAAGTTTGATGTTGCTAGCTACGCAACTGTTGGTTTTCTGTTGCTACTTGGCAACAGTTTGGTTTTAAGTGTGTGAACCGTGTGTGTGCACGGTAACACTTTTGGTATTTTTCGCACCCCTCAGATTTAGCTATGGGTATTCTGTGTACCCAAAAAGCACAGTCGAGGTCAAATAAGAGGAGAAAAAGACTTAGGGTTTTTTCATTTCTCTATTTTCTTTCGTTCTTTCTCTCTTCTCTGCTGTGCGAACAGAAATCACTCTCTCAAATTCACAAATCAAATAAACTTTCAGATCCACGCCCTCTTAGATCATGTCTCACGAAAACCCCCAAAACATATATCCAAATCAACCCAGAAATCATCTCTGTGGTACATCTCTCGCCCTAGAAGAACGTTTTAGAGGTATAAACCCTAACTACTGATGTTACTTCTACAACCCTCTGTCACTGATTTCTCAAAAATCCACCGATCACTGATTTCTCAATTACAATTAGAGGCTTTGATTAAGGGAATAAGAATAACGCAGAGTAGGAAGGCGTTGGCGTCAAAATTCCGCTAACTCATTTTTCGGATTTAGAGGCTTTTGATGAAGGGAATAACGCAACGGTGAGTCTAGTATATTGAAATCTGGTCTGTTTTGTTTCAGATCTGGTTCTGGACGTATTGTAAATCAAAAAAATCAGACATTTATGTAAGTTAGATAATACCCACTATTATCAATTAGTTGGTTTTCCATTTTTGTGTTTTAAGTTGGTTCTGATCTCTTTGTTGGTTTTCCATTTTTGTGTTTTAGATAATACCCACTTTTATCAATTAGTTGGTTTTCCATTTTTGTTTGTGTATGTGGGACACAAGTTTTCAATTTTGGAGAAAGGAACCAGATCTTTAATGAGCATCGATAGATCTCAAAATTAGATCTGACAATATGGAAGCAATGTTATATGAACAGTTCACAATGAGCGTGAGACCTATGTTCTTTTTTATTATGGCTTCTGAGGCTTTAATGCCAGTGGAATTTAAAGTTTATAATCTTAAAATATGAGTAGATGGCTCCAAGCGATGTTAGTACTCCCTCAAGGCGAGTATGATATACTGTGCACATGTTACTCCCGGAGTTTTTCACATCTATATCTTAACCATTCTTTTTGCAGATTGTGATTGCAGATGAGTCACACTACCTGAAGAATGATCAAGCAAAAAGAACAAGTGCATCAATTCCAATCTTACAGGTTCATTCTCTCTTCATTGATACACCTGGAAGGGTTCTGCAAGGATAGATTGTTCTAGTATAACCATTATGTTGCATCTCAATGCAGGAAGAGTCCCGCAAGGGGATTTGGTTGTTTTCAGATTACTAATTTGTTATGTTTATATTTAGCTGGAGATAGTGAAATCTCAAATTAAGGCATGTGCTTCCAAGGAGGACATTGAGAAACTTAAATTTACCGAGAAGAATCTGATCAATAAGGTAGTGAACCAAACCAAAAACTTTGTGCAATTTCTCGTGTTTATTTATGCATTTTGAACCTTGTTTTATTTGGACCCTTAAGACTTGTTTTTTGGTTTAATGCTCATAAATTATTCCTACCCTTTCCTTGACCTTGTAATTAAACTGCAGATCTATACTGCTTCGGCAGAAGCTAAGAAACCGGCTGTTTTAGAGTACTTGACAACTGTTGTTGAGGTAATTCTTTTGCAAGATTCTTTCCTCTAATTGTAGGTTATTTTGCAAGATTCTTTCCTCGAACTGAAGCTGTTTAACTGTGAATTCAGGTTAATACAGTACAAAGAACTCTTGTTGAGACATGGGGTTTGATTCGAGAAAGCTTCGTAGATCCAACTTTCAATCATCAAGGTAATTGAATGTGGTTTCTCTTTGTGTGGGTTGTCATTGCGTCCATCAATCCCATTGATAAACTTTAAAAAAGGCACAGTATGCTTTAGAAAATGATTCAAGTGATAATGTGGTATAATTCAATATAGCGATAGCTTTAAGTAGGATTGTTGCTAGTTTACTATTAGTACAGATTGTTACAGTTTGAGAGAATGTTTGTAATTAAGTCCGATGACATACTATACAAGTCTGAGAACAAATTTCATTCTTGAGTTTGTATTGGTCTCAAATTAAGAGTAGCGATTTTAAGGTGAGTGCATGCGAGATAACCATTCTCGTCTGGTGCGGCTGTATTTAGCTTTTGCCAAAATGCCAGCTTTAGCAATTACAGATGACAATTCTGACGAATGACTAAAAATGTCCGTCCCACTGAATATGCGATTTTACCATAGTGGTTATGCATATCTTGCATCATGGATGCTGTTAGGAATTGATCAATTTCTTGAGGAACTGAAATTCTATCTTTTAGCAGATTGGGACTCCAAACTTCAACAGACCATGGTAGAAATGCTTCCATTGAGGTCAGCTGATGCAGCATACAACAAGATCAGCGGAATGCTTTCTACTCTCGGCGATCCTTTTACTCGCCTTGTCAGCCCAAAGGTTGTTCCTCCATACAAAATATTACTCTGTTGGTCACCTTTCCAGATCTCATGTCCTGGGACGTTTGGTTGTCATTTGGCCTCTATATTCTGTGATAAAAATTTGCCTTTCAATTAGGCTATAGTCTTTATCGTCAGTTGTGTTCCCATCTTTTAATTTATTTATTTTTAGCAAAAAGGTACAGAGACATTCCCATCACCATTTGTCTCTCTTCGTTTTTGATTCTCTGAACAAAACCCAAAGTTTGTGTGGTACATTTCGAAGTTTTTTTTGTTTTTGTCATCTGTTGCTTCATTCAGCCATAATGTTTAGCTAGAACCTACAACATTATCCTTCTTATTGTGGTTACCTGAGTGTTTTGCTGCAGGAATATCAAAGGTTTAGAATTGGAAGCGACGGAAATCTGCAAGGGGTTGGGCTCTTCATAATCTCCGGGGCCATGTTGGAACCACAGTTACAGTAAAACTTCATAATGTAACTACCTTGGAATCTTTTTTCTTTTGCAAGATTCTTTGATGAACATTCTCTGGAACACAATCTTTATATTTTATTGAGCAGAAATAAAGATGAACTGTGGTTACAAGTTTCTTTCGTTGCATTCTTTATTGCAGAGGTACAGTGATGCACAACAGGCCTTCCTTGACGGTTTGAAGTTGAATCCTAATAGTCAAGAGCTTAAAGATGCATACAGGTTTAGTTCTACTACCACCTTTTAAAAATAGTTAATCTGTTTCTAACTGTTGCGAAGAATTCATGTTTTATCAGAACACACAGCCATAATGAACAGCGCCGGCCCTGACATTGAAGATGCCCAAAGTAGGCTTTAAAAATGCTGCCCCTTTAGCTTTTTCATCTCTGTAACTGTGGTGTGATATTTACACTTGTATTTCATGGTAGTTGTTGAACATGTCTGTATTTATTGATGAATGAGGAGAATATTTGAATGAATGTGAAGAATTTACAGAAAAATTGATTGAATGAGAGAATTTATTGGGGGTTTTGGGTAATTGCAGGATGAAATAATTTGTATAATTGCAGGGTAAATAATTGGGGAATCACTGTTTTGACCAGGTCAAGCAAGACTGACCTTTGTCTGACCAAGTCAAAGACTGACTAGGTCAAAGTCAAGGTCGGTCTTCTTTGACCTGGTTATTTTTTTTGACTTTTGGTAAAAATTAGCAACAGTTTCAGAACTGTTGCGAGCAAAAAATCTAGCAACAGTTTCAGAACTGTTGCTAAACTGTTGCTAATAAAATTAAGCAACGGCAACATTACCGTTGCTAAATTTAGAAACACCGTGTTTAGCAACGGCTCGCTGGTGTTGCGAGTCCACTACGCAACTGAAACTGGCTGTTGCATCCAGCCAAATATGGTGTAGTGAACCAAACAAAGAAAGGCGCTCAGGCTAGAGCCATACAGCAGGAAATGCTGGACCAAATCAAGACACTCCGAGCCGAGCTTTTTGACAACAGAATCCAGTCACGCGACAGAATTAAGCTCACGCAAACCGTGAATGATGTCAATTGCTCATCCCCAAGTCCAGAAATTCTCTCACTGGCGATTCCCACAAAGCGCGCTATGCCTACTTTCACGTCAATCTCCGATGGATCAGGAGACCCAGCTGTGCATATTAAAATGTGCCTATCACTTGAAGGCCGAAGTCAAACAATGCATACTCCATTCGCGGACTCGTCTAAGCGAGGAAGACAAGACAATAATGGTCGCTACGGGAATGAAGGAAAATTTGGCGATGGAAAATACCATGATAACAGAGAATACAATGATAACAGAGGAAACAACCTTAGGAGCGAGTATGAAAGAAATAGTAGCCGCCGAGGACAAGGAAACAGAATAGTGGGGACGACTAAATCAGGATTTCCTGCACTCCATGGCAGAAATCTTCCAAAACTCTGCGTACCCATCGAGGATGCCCTTCGGATCATGGAACAATCAAAATACGCCAGCGAAATCAAATATCCTCGTAGCAGGGGAAACCAACCGAAGCATACAAAAAATTCAAGATTTTATTGTCAATTTCACAAGTTTTATGGACATTCCACCGAGGACTGTGTCACGGCGCAGGATCAACTTTACTTTTTTATTACCAGAGAACAGTTCAAGCACCTGCGGGAGCTACCGAATCCACCTCCAAACCAAAGAATAAGGCACTAAAAATAACGTGGCAGAAAATGTGGAAACAAAGCAAACGCCAACGCAAGCTCACTCGAGGAGCAAAAGCATGCTCTAAAGCAAAATGGCGAAAGTTCAAAAGGGAATATCAAGACTCAGTGAACACGGATCCAAAAGTGTAGCTAATCAACCTTCTCGCCTTCGCTAAGCATTTCTTAACTCTGAAAAATCTTTTTGAAAGTTTGAATTATTTATATCGGAACGTCTCTAACCTAGGCCAATGCTAAATAGAATCCTCACCGCAAGGATATATTTATACAAGTCATTTAGTTTTTAAATATCAACAATCTTCGGGGGCAAGCAGCCAACCTTCAGAAAACAAATGAGGAAAGATACGACAAATGAATTTTAGGGTTTTTAAAATTTTCATCAGGAAAAGTATTTTTGAGTCAACACCAAAAAATAACTCAAGGAGGCTCCAAAGAAAAACGAATAAGTGGGGCATGAAAAGCATTCACCATAAAAACCATCGTGATAGGCAAGCTCACAAAACAAGCATAACACGCTGTCATAATCACAATACACTTAATTGCAGGAGTTACTCAATAATAGCTTTGATGGTATATATCTAGTATAACACAAAACTCTTATACAACAGTCTCAGGGGAACATATTCACGAGTCTAAATTCTTACAGACAGAAAAGTCAAATCGAGATAGCTAAAGTCATTCAAGTCTATCCGAAGCAGTTCTCGACGAATCCCGAACCAGAAAAACGAAAGATATAGGCTACGAAGAGCAGTCGGTGCCGCACGTTAGATTACCTTGCCGAATACGAAATGTAAAAATATTATTATGCTCCGAAGAAAATAATATCTAAAAGTTCGTAACATAACAAACCAACACACTTTGCAGCCATTTGATACTAGCAAGGTACTGAAGCAACAAAAGTAACGCAAGAAAACTACGATAAGCAACATACAAACATAATTAATTAAATCAGCCAACAAAATGTTCATTCGGAAAGCACATTGGAAAAGTAAATAAGATAGCAACAATAAAACAAATAACACAGACACTAGTATAGCAAAAAATCAGCCTCTCATATTCCTACGCCTATTCCGAAGTCGTCCAGCAACGGTACCTCGATCTTCGTCAAGACCCTCGAGCAAATCCACATCGATGATAGGAGCACCAGCAGGAATAGCGGCAGCATTTTCCTCCCAGAAAACAACCTCTGGAATAAATTCTTCTTCAGCAGCGACTGGCTCATCAATCAAGGGAGCGGCGACAGGAACAGATGAATCCACGTCGTCAGCTTCTTCTTTTACTTCAACCTTCACATCTACTTCTTCATCAGGAAAGGCAAGGCCATCCTTAAGCATCGGCAAAATCTCCTCGCTATGACGACGGAAGAAGGATCTAGTCTCATACATACGGCAGTCGTAGGACGAACCACCGTCTTCCCTCATCCTTTGTTCCCTTCTCCTTTCATCATTCTCGATAAGGTTGCTAAACAGACGAATCACCCTGTCAGGATTACTCTCCCTCCTAGAAGAGTTGGCATCAGCAAAATCGGCTTCCATCTCCATTATCTGGCGAATCTGTTCTCTGCGGCTTCTCGAATCCATCCACCATTTCCCTCCTCCATAGGAGCTTTCCCCTGTCAGCCATAACCTCTTCACAAGGTAGAGCACAAAAAGAGGAGAAGGAGAAAAGAATATCAGACAACAAAATATTTTCAGGTAGTCACAAGTAACAAACAGAAAAAATACATCGCTTTTTATACTAAGGTTCCGGAAACCGCCCAATCGAGAAGTCCAATCAATAGGCAGACGTTATAATTTTGATTCCCTTGAATAACGCACCACTTCAAAAAACGCCATAACTATACACTCTCCAATAAAGTAACCGCATCCTTCACAAATTCCCACGCTGACGTTCAAAATTCCAAAACCGTAAAGAAACCAATCGGTAACATCATACCAAACCACTAACACCCACGTGTCAACATTAGCATCAGGGGGTTAACAAAAAGCAAAAATAGTCGTAAAAGCAAACAAACACTGTCTAGAGTACCAAATACAAGTAGTAACTCAGGAGAAGAAATAATAACGGCACTTTGCACACAACTTCGGTTAAAGTCAACACGTCGATTCGGGGAAAGAGGCAAAAATGCCACCGAAAGGAAAAAGGCTGTAAACGCCGAGGCAAAAACGCCATCAAAAGGAAAAAGGCAAAAATGCCACCGAAAGAAAAAAGGCTGTAAACGCCGAGGCAAAAAACGCCAACAAACAAAAAAGACCTCGTTTAGAAGGCACAAAGCTGATGCTCATATAATTCGTAAGGGCCCTACGAATTCTATGACACGGTCCTCTACCCACAAGACACCCCGTTAGCAGTGAACACTTTGAATCAAGGCTACATAAGCCGATGATACACTCGTGCTCACTACCAACCGGCCACGAGGAGTAAACGTTCTCGGGTGCCGAGGGGACGATAAATGGGATTAACATCTACCTATAGAGGAAGATGGAACCCCGAGGCAGCTGCTTCGTCCTCAAAACAAAGTGACGAAGTACGCAACCGAGGGACCCTTTATAAAAACTAAAGCCTCAAAAAGGGGGAGGTATAAAAAACTTGGAAAGGTCGAACTTTAGGCCGCGATAAGAGAAGAGTACCATGTCTAAGCTCCAGCTTTGACCGGCACTCCCCCATTGTGTTACTTTATTATTGAAAAACAGGGTATCCATTCTAAGTTACTACATTTATTATGGCAAAAGGTAACAAGGGCGCTATCACGCCCTCCGAAGAATATAATTACAAAACATTCTCGGTGCCTGCCTAGTGCATTAAGGTAACATGGATACCCACGCAAATCAATAGCCAGTGTTTTGCTTGAAACCAGTGCGAGTAACTCAAAGCCTTTGGGAAGGGTGATCCGTATGCCCCCACTAGCTTGGTAACCTTCTCCTACATCGATGTAAGTCCCGAAGTTGCACCTCGAGGAGCCATACGAACCATTTACGGGCTACTCTCAAAACCAGGCAATGAAAAGAAAGACGTAAAGCAACAAACGGCAAAAGGAAGAAGAACAACAATAAGAGATATAAAGTAACAGACACCAGAAAGTTAGAAGATACGCTTCCTATCTTACAAAAATCATCACAACGGGATAATCAAAAGACAAGCACTCTAAGGATTCTTCCGTGACGAGGCCGCAGGATCGCTGCCATTTTCTTTAAAAAGATGCAAAACCTGGGAAACCATAATGTTGTTAAGTTCATCAACAGGATCTCCATCCTCAGCAATAACCTCGGAGTTTTTGCCAGAGTCATCAGTACATTCCATCTCCTTCGGCTCATCGCCAGAAAACTTGTCGTCCACCTTCGCACTCCCATCACCACCATTATTGCCTTCTGGCTCTTCGCTAACGCTTTCACCAATCACACTCAGCTTCTGGGAGTCAACACCATCACCAGCTTTTCGATCCAAATCGGTAGCTTCATGATCTCCAGCATTGTCATTTACTGCTTGGACATTCTCTGCTTGCCTCACCTTTCGCAACTCAGACATTATAAACTCAACCTCGGTGGTCGAAATAAGATCTTTATCAGACTCAAGCACATCACCTGGATCTTCCACACCATCATAATAATAGGGTGGTTGAATACCCATACTCCTACATACAAATCGGGCATGCTCGCGGCTAAACAAAGAGGCGCGATTCCCCTCCTCTTCGATATAACTTTCCAAAGAAGAGATCTTAACATCCTTTTTATCACCCAAAGTAAGAGCCTGCTTCAGCCCCTCATCAAGTTTAAAAGCTCGTCCCCTCTGCACCTCAGCATCCTCCTTAAAGCTGTCTCGCTCAGACACAGCAAGCTTAAGACTTTCCTTTAGTTCATTCACTTCTTTCTTAAGTTTTTTCTTCTCTTGTTTCAAAAGTTGAATGTCCTTGTTACACCGACCAACCTCCAGGCCTCGGGCATCAGCAAGTTCAAACAAAAACTTTCCAAGATATTGTTGCTGCAAGCAA